>QJSC01016286.1:0-13609 GCA_003697955.1 Calidris pygmaea
TTTTACAGATCTATCAGCAAAAGAGTGGGGGAGGCGTACTGTCATGGATTTTGCAAGCATGGGATAGTGGAGCTGCTTCTATCCATTTATCAGTGAGTGAGAAAGATTTTCTAAGCCCTAGAGCCATTGATGATCAGGTAGAACAAGGATGTGCTCAGCTGCAAAATGTCAGAAGTCCTGACAGGCGAGACACTGTTGCTCCGATGTTGTATCAATGGTTGTGTGCAGCAGTTTTAGCAGCAGATACAGAACCTGTTGAATTTGTGTCGTCCCTCGGAAACTGGTGTATAATGGAGGAAGGTATTAATTTGGTGCAGCAGATGAGGATGGCTCATGTGTCGGTTACAGGATCCAATCCGGACAGTGTAGCAGTGACAAAAAGTATCAAAATGCAGTTTTTGTGAGGAGCGCCTGCCTCACTAAACGCCGGGATTATACCAGCAGTGACAAATGCTGTGGGTAATGCAGGCGCCCCAGCAAGCACCTGGAGGGGAACCGGGGCTGTGATTTTGGGACCCTCTGTGTGGGTGGTGAACAAAGGAGAGGCAGCAAAATGGAAAGGCGTTACAGCACAGGTGACAGGGAAACAAATGTGGAATGATTTTGTACAAGCCGGTATCCCAAAACCAGGGATAGATGGGATCACATCAGAAATGTTTCCCTGGTGGCAAAAGTTAGCGTTTACGAAAGAAAGCCGACCACCCCCAGCCTCACCACCAACTCCTTGCCCCACCTCCGCCCCACCTCTGCCCCACCTGACACCTCAGTGCAAGATGTTGCCCAGCAACAAAAGCAATATACTTTACAAGTATTGCCTCAGGGATGCAAACTCAGTCCCTCCATTTGCCACCTAAGGACAGCAGCTGATTTAGCAGCGTGGTCGGGTACAGTTACTGTTTACCATTATAGTGATGACCAACTGATTATGGCAGAGTTGCAACAAGAAAGTGATGCAGCTACCGAATTGCTAAAAGTTCATTTGCAGGACTGAGGTTGGGCAAATAATCCAAAGAAAATACAGGGCCCTGGTGCTACTCTACAATTTTTGGGAATAGTTTGGCATGGACAGATCAGAAAAATACCAAATCAGGTACAGCAAGCAAAGCAGCCATTTCCTGTACCAATCACAGTAAAACAGTTACAGACCTTTGGAGGACTTTTAGGGGACTGGAGAACTTTTACACCACATTTGGTCACATTAACATGCCTTTGGCAGATATTAACTAGGAAGAAAGTTGTCTGGCAGGGGACCAAGCAACAACAAGAAGCCTTTGATGCCTGCAAAGATGCTTTGATTGTAACTCCTTTCCATTTTGCTGCCTCTCCTTTGTTCACCACTCGCACAGAGGGTCCCAAAATCACAGCCCCGGTTCCCCTCAAGGTGCTTGCTGGGGCGCCTACATTACCCACAGCATTTGTCACTGCTGGTATAATCCTGGGGTTTAGTGAGGCAGGCGCTCCTCACAAAAACTGCATTTTGATACTTTTTGTCACTGCTACACTGTATACTGAGGCCTGAATGCATCAAACAGAACAACCTCCTGGTGGTGCCCGGCTGGTTGAGGGGTTTAATTCCTGGATAGGAGGAACAGGACACCTGATTCAAAGCATTACTGTAGAGATATGTTTATTCCTTTTTCTATATATGTTTATTGCATGCCTCTGTAAGTTAGTCTGTACTACATCCTGCAAGCCTAAATGAACATCTCCAGCTTTGTAAATCCCAGCAGAAGTGGTCTCTTGAGCGAGGGGGTGGAATATGGGAAAGTAACGGAAGATTGGCGAGGAGGACTGCAAATATGCTCAAGTGACTCTCATGTGGGGTGCTGGAAAACACATCTATCGCACTAATTGTTGCTTAGTTTTGTGTGCTCAACAAGTAGACCATCTGCACTTAGATAACATAGGCCTGGGATGGACTCAAGGGAACCTTATCAAACATGCCTGACATTCCTGCCCTGCTGCTGAAGAGATCAAAGCCCAGCAGAAAACTCTGCCTGCCTGAATCCTTGAAATACAGTCCCAAGCAGCAAGTGGGAGCTCTCTCGCTCCCTCGCTCCCTTGCTAACAAGGACTCTCTTGCTAAGAAGGACTCTTGCTCTGCGGTGCCTGCATCCCCTGCTTGCCTGCCTGCATTGGCTCACACAATTGCTATATTGGACTCATCTGATGAACAATATCCATATTGATTCATGTACTTCTGCTAGCAATTCACTTTCTCACCATGTAAGATCAAAAACTTGGATGTTTGTCTGCCAGTTTATTCACCGCAACAGCTCATGGAGATTTCAGTGAGTACTGGATTTAGTGCAAGGAGGAGGCAGGGACAGGGAGGAGAGATGAGACCGTCACACACAGATTAGCATGGGCTGCTGTGTAATTGCAGCCTCAGTCTTGGTGCTGAGATGAATTGGCTGGTAGGTTCAAGCACATAGGAATGATGCAAAGGTTGACATTTGCCATCATGGCTTCAAGGTTTGATAGGTAGATCTGAGCCCCCAACCTGCAGGCTAGTGAGAATAGCAGTAATGGGTTTATGCTTGATTTAAGATGGGCTTTTAGCTGACATTAGTAACTGTCTCTTAGATGTAGGCACTTGGCAATAAATAATCAACAGTGGGAATAGTTCACTGGTTCCTCAGCAAGATTTTCTAAGCTAGAGTTTGGAAATTATATTATGTTAGGAAATGGCCTCGAGGTACATGTTAATTAACTCAGCATTAGGCACTTAACATAAGCAAAGGTTGTTGTGTTTAGCTGTTTGTCATTTGGTGGGAGTGAATCATACGTCGGCACAGAGTCATCTCTTGGTGTGCACCAACCTTCAGTAAATAGAGGCATTTAATGTTCATATGCAAATTATTGCTGGACGCCAAAGGTTATACCAGTGAATAATAACAGCAGAACTTTTACAGCCCTCTTCCTTTTTATTTCCTAGAGCCCTTTGTGAATGTGTTGCTGTCCCTGGTGAACAGACGAAGCACAGAAAGGGCAAGGACACAGCTGTGCTGTCCTGACTCTGGCTGAGCTGTATTATTAGGTTACTACCCCCAGATACTTGCTACTTCTCCAGCCCTAGTTTTTCCACCCCCTTCATCCTAACATGTGCAATTGCTCCCTTATTTGGTTTTGTCCAAATGATCCAAGTTAAAAAGCTGCATTTTAAAGAGTGGTACAGCAGATCATATAGAGCATGGGTGAAGGAGTAGCCACCCACTGTGCAGTTATGCTTCCAGGGACAGAGGCACAACATCATGTGCAGCACATCAGCTGTGTCCTAAATTGCCTCCGATCACATGACAGCAATGATAGGGCCAGGCCCCAGACTCAGCCCCTCCTGGCTCCTACATTGGTAAAGGCATTGCTGAGCCGTGTTTAGTTCAGTATAGCTCTCACATCAGAGTCACCTCTAGCTGATAGCCTCCAAAGGCTCATCTTCCAGAATTGCCCAGATATCACTGATCCTTCAAGGATGCCTCTACCACATCCCTGATTTCCCCAAGCTCTAGGGTGATGACAGCTTCTTCCTCCACCCAAGGTAAGGTAGGGAAAGGGTGAGGTTCAACACCCCTTTTCTTGCTCACTGAGCAGGTGCTAAACAAGCTGCACTTCCATCATGTTGTGCTAGTGGGTGAATACAGTTGCCTAGAGGCAACTACTCTTATTTTTAGCTTGCAGCAAACTCCACCCCAAAATATCTATGTATTCCAGTGTGTTTCTATGCAGGTGAAAATTCACCCACCACCGAGCTTTGTCCTCAGCCAGTCTATTAAAAATCTTTAATTGCCGTCACTTTAGCACAGGAAACAACTGTCACGCCCATGCCAAACAATAGGCAAGAATTTGATTACTCTTGGAATTGTAACATTTCCAAAATATTTCCAAAAACATTTCCAAATATCCAACCCAAACACAGAAACACCCTTATTCCATAATGTGTTACTCCTGTAGCTGCTTCATCTGGCTTTTACTTTCTTCATTCATGCCTCCTGGTAGTAGTTTAACACCATCTGAAGCAAGCCCATCTCTGATTTACTTAAAGCAGTTCACCTGATTAAAAAAGCTACTGAGGAGGTTATTTTTTAACTAAGTGAAGCACTTAATGCCAAGAATGTATCTTTGCAGAGCTTATTAGTACTAGAGAAAGAAAGTTAATGCATGTACAGCCTGGTTTTAAATATAACAAGTATGTTGTTTTGGGCTAGAAATAGAGGGCTAACCGTGCCTTCCCCTTGGTGAAGCCATACTGACTACTCCCGATCACCTTCTTGTCCTTTATGTGCCTGGAAATGGTTTCCAGAATTAGCTGCTCCATCACCTTCCCAGCGATTGAGGTGAAGCTGACAGGCCTGTAGCTCCCTGGGTCCTCTTTCTTGCCCTTTTTGAAGATAGGAGTGACATTTGCTTTCCTCCATTCCCCAGGCACCTCTCCCAGTCACCATGATTGTTCAAAGATTATTGAGAATGGCCTTACAATGACATCTGCCAGCTCCCTCAGCCCTCCTGGACATATCCCAGGGTCCAGTTTGCTTAAGTATTCCTTGATCTGATCCTCTTCCATCAGGGGTATGTCTTCCTTGTTCCAGGCTCCTCCCCCGATCTCCGGGACCTGGGATTCCTGAAGGCCAGTCTTGCTAGTAAAGACTGAGGCAAAGGTGGCATTCGGTACCTCAGCCATTTCCATGTCACCAGGCCCCCTGCACCATTCAGCAGCAGACCCACATTTTCCCTAGCCTTCCTTTTGTCACCTACATACTTAAAGAAGCCCTTCTTGTTGCCTTTGATATCCCTTGCCAGATTCAATTCCATTTGTGCTTTGGGCTTTTAACCCCATCCCTGCATGCTCAGACAGTGCCTCTGTATTTCTCCCAGATTACCTGTTCTTGCTTCCACCCTCTGTACGCTTTCTTTTTGTGTTTGAGTTTGGCAAGGAGCTCCTTGTCCATCCATGCAGGCCTCCTGGAATTTTTGCCTAACTTCCTGTTTGTTGGGATGGATCACTCTTGAGCTTGGAGGAGGTGATCCGTGAATATTAATGAAATTTCTTGGGCCCCTCTTCCCCTATGCCAAATAGAGCCAAAGCCAGCTGGCTCCAAGACGGACCCACTGCTGGTCAGGGATGAGCCAGTCAGCGATGGTGGTAGCAACTCTGTGATAACATATTTAAGAAGGGGGGAAAAAAGCCCTGCACAACTGCAGCTGGAGAGAGGAGTGAGAATACGTGACAGAAAACAACTCTGCAGATGCTGAGGTCAGTGAAGAGGTTCTCCAGGTGCCAAAGCAGAGATTCCCCTACAGCCCGTGGTGAAGACTGTGGCAACACAAATTGTCCTCCTGCAGCTCATGGAGGTTAATGGTGGAGCAGATATCCACCTGCAGCCCATGGAGGACTCTCCAAGCGAGATGCTGGGGGGGGGAGGAGGAGATAGAGAAAATCAGCAGTGAACTTGAGACCAAGAAGGAGGGAGGGATGGTATGTTTTTTGATTTCGTTTTATTTCTCATTACCGTACTCTGATTTGATTGGCAACAAATTAAGTAAATTTCCTCGAGTCAAGTCTTTTTTTGCCTATAACAGTAATTGGTGAATGATCTCTCCCTATCCTTATCTTGACCCGTGAACTTTTCATTATATTTTCTCTCCCCTGTCCAGTTGAGGAGGGAGAGTGATAGAGCAGCTTTGGTGGGCACCTGGCATCCAGCCAGGGTCAACCCACCACAATTATCAGTACCCTCATACCCTTTTCCCTTACTGGCATGATTGAGAACACCACCTGGGCCCCCATGACCACCCCCCAGAGCTCTGCAGTCACTTTTGATACTCTCCAGGGTCCCCCAGAAATATCATTGGTGGCCACATGGAAAAACAGCACAGGGTACTAGTCAGAGGATCAGACAAACTTCAGCAGTCTCTCTGCAACATCCTGGATCCAGGCACCTGGCAGGCAGCAAACTTATCTAGAGGTTAGGTCAGGTCAGCAGATGGGTGCCTCTGTGCCCCGCAGCAGGGAGTCATGCGTTACTATCACTCAGTGTTTCTTCCTGGTGGTCTTGCATGGTTTAGGGTCAGGTGGCCCAGATCCTTTGCTTGAAGGCACACCTGACACTTCAGCTTTGAAGAGGGTTAACCCCTTTTGTTGTT
Source organism: Calidris pygmaea (assembly GCA_003697955.1). Taxonomy (NCBI): domain Eukaryota; kingdom Metazoa; phylum Chordata; class Aves; order Charadriiformes; family Scolopacidae; genus Calidris; species Calidris pygmaea. The sequence goes on from QJSC01016286.1 coordinate 6,142, forward strand.
GTAAGCTCTTAAGGGGGGGCAGGAACTTTCCTCTTGGTGTCAGAAGTCACCAGCTGCCAATCTTCTTATTCCCCAGATGTTGTACTTACTGTTATACTAGGGCTGGACACTGCCTGCATCTCTACTGCAGTTGGGGTCTGGGGCTCTTCAAGCTGTTGTGTCTCTGAAGAAGAGAGCTCTTGTGTCTCCCTTTAATCTTCTCTGAGGCTGCGCAGTCTACTTGCTTTCTCCCATAATTCCTCCACTTGGCAACACAGCTCCTCCAAGACAGCATACCTCCTATGGGAAAGAAGGCCATCTCTCCCAGCATCATTGAGAGGCCTACTCCCTATAGCCTGGGACTTGGAGGGCTGCATCCACCATCCGAACCTCTGTCTGGGTCAAAGCCTCTGCTCTGGCAGGGGCACCTGCCTGGGAAACTGCCCTGTGGTGTGTCACCACCATACCTGAGACTGCTTACAGTGGTTTGAATTCAGCTGATGCCCCTTGTTTTGTGCCCTTCTGCACAAACTGATGCATCTGTTGGTTGCCTCTGTTGCAAACTTCTGCATCTGAGAGCAGCACTCTGAGAGTGGTGCTCTACACCTGGCTTTTATATAGGCATGTCCATAGAAGAAGCTAAAAGGGTGCTTGATGCTCCTTAAACAGGGGGCAGCTGTAATTAACTGTATGGGTACCCTGAGTCAAGGGCAGCAGACAATGTATGTTAGAAGCTGGCTCCCCTTAATTTGTCCTTACCTGGCAGCAGCAGACACACTCAAGTTTCTAACAGGGTTCACAGGAGTTCCTTCCTTCCTCCCTCCCTCCCTCTCTCTCTCTCTCTACTGGTTTTGCCTGGGATAGAGTTAATTTTCTTCATAATTGCTATGTTTTGGATTTGTGATCAAAACAGTGTTGATAACACAGGGATGTTTTAGTTATTGCTGAACAGTCCTTATACACCGTCGTGGCCTTTTCTGCTTCTCATGCTGCTCCTCCAGCAAGTAGGTTTGGGGTGCCCAAGAAGTTGAAGAAGTTGGGAGGGGATATAGCCAGGACAGCTGATCCCAACTGACAAAAGGAATATTCCATACCATATGATGTCATGTTCAGCAATAAAAATGGGGCGGGGGAGGGGGAGGTTGACAGGGATGCTGTTGCTCAGGGACTGGCTGGGCATCAGTTGGCTGATGGTGAGCAATTGTTTGGGCTTTTTATTTGCATCACTTTTTTTCTTGGCTTTGGGGTTGTTGGTTTTTTTACTTATTAAACTGTCTTTATTTCAGCCCTGTAGTTTTCTCAATTTTACTCTTCCGATTCTCTTCCCCATCCCACTGGGAGGGGAGAGCGAGCAAGCGCCTGTGTGGTGCTTAGCTGCCTACCAGGGTTTCATGGTTTGGCCTCAGATGGCAACAAAGAACCACATGGCAACCGCTCTCTTGGACTGGTTCTCTGAGGGAAGAATTGGAAGAAAAAGGCAAAACTCATGGGTTGAGACAAAGGCAGTTTAATAGAATAGCAAAGGGAACAAGAAAACAATAACACTGAGAGAGGAATATACAACCACATACCACCTGATACCACAGCTTGCTGACCGGACCCCAAGATCTCCCAGCCTGCTCCCCCTGTGGGGACTTCCTGTCCCCTCCCCGGCCAGCTCCCTGGCTACCCCCTGGGCATAGCTCAAGTGGGATGGAATACCTGTGTCCCTGCTAGATGCTGGAGAGAATTAACCCTATCCCCGCTGGAACCAGGACACAGGGTTAAACTACAACAGTCCTTTTTGGCACCCGACGTGGGGCTCAAAGGGTTTCAGATAACAACAAATTTGACCAGAGCATATTAGAGAGAACTTATAATTTTTATACTAGTTTAACTGTTGCTGATTGCAACATTGACTTATTTAATCTCAACATTGGTTTATTTGTTGCCTTATCTGATCTATGCCATGCTCCCTCTTTTGCTGTACATGAAGTTTGAAAGCTTGTTAAAGGCTGGTTTTGGCTTTTGCAGTTTACTGTGCTGTGTAGCACTTGGTTTTGTTTTGCCTGGGAGAACTATGATAAAAGCACTGGCTTTGAGCCTAATCTGGCATTTGGACCTTGAGTTGCTGCAACCCCTGTACCATCTCATAGAGACAATTAACAATTGCCCTTTTTCCCTTTTCTCCTCTGAGATCCAGCTTGTAGGGGTAGATGTTTTCTGCCTTGTTACAATAAAGCTTCAGTATCCTTGGATAACCAAAATAGGTACTTGTCAAGAATATTGTTTCATCTTTTTCTAAGGTTAACCAACTATTTAGGAATATCACGCAGGCTCTGAGGCAGTGTGGTTATGGGTGGCAAGGTGTGGGAGAATATGAGCAGGTACCGAGAATGGTTGTCACCTCCGATGGTGTGGGACTTCACCCCCGAACAAGTGCAGAACCCTGATAAAGTGATAGAATGTTTGAAAAAAAGGATGCCCTGACCTTGGCTATTCCAAAGAGACATGACTCATTGTGCTGTGCTGGGGCCTGGCCTATGCCTACTGAGCACTATTCAGCACCCTCAAGGGGAAGAGAGAGTCTCAGGATCTGAAAACATACCAACAGCCACTATGGCTAAACCATAGACCCAACCCTCGACTATATCAGTTGCCCCTATAGTCAAGAAGAAACAATGGAAGCAGGGGTCAACTCGTTTAGTAAGGGAGGAAGAAGCTTCTCCTAAGAGGGAGCAGGAGGGAGAATCAGAAGAGGCAGCCTGGTCTGCAGCAGAGCAGTCACAAGAACAGGAGGGGGAAGGGACTGAAATCATAAACGAGTCAGAAACCTCCCTATTCCCAGTTTCTGCTCCATTTTCTGTGGGGCAATTCCCCAGAGAGAGCAGAAAGGCTGATCTTACTTCTGACTCTAATGAAGGGACTTCTGGTATGCAGTATCAAGTAATAAACGCTCTGACCAGGAATAAAGGATCCCTGCTGGAGGGAAGGGATAAACAGGTTGTCCTGGGTCTAGCGGGGATAGGGTTAATTCTCCCCAGGACCGAGCAGGGACAGCTAGCCGGGGAAGGGGGAGGGACAGGAAGTCGGGGGGGGGGAAGAGGAGGTGACCCCCGGGGGAGGAGAGCAGTCGGGGGCGTCCAGGGTGTGCTGGGCAAGTGGTGGTATTGCAATCGTGGTTGTATATTCCTCTGTCAGTGTTGTTGTTGTTGCTGTTTCTTGCTCCCTTTGCTGTTCTGTTAAATTGCCTTTGTCTCAACCCACGAGTTTTGCCTTTTTCTTCCGATTTTCCCCTCCTGGCCGTGCTGGCGGTGGGGGCTCTGGTCTGCTCGAGCGGCTGCACGTGGTCCTTTGTTGCCGTCTGAGGCCAAACCACGACAGTCCTTTTTGGTGCCCAACGTGGGGCACTCGGAGGGTTGAGATAACGACAGATCTGACCAGAGTGTGCTAAAAGGAATTTTGTATCTGTATTTATTTTATTAGTTGATGGGCACAATGTTGCTTCGTTTGTTTTCATGGCTGTGTTATGTGAACTCTTACATGCTCTATGTACTCCCCGTGATGATGTTTATCACCTCTGGGAGAGGGATCAGGATTATAATTTTGCTGTCCTGTGTGATATCAGCTTATGATATGATAGCATCACTGTTCAGATGGTTATGTTGGGGCATTTATTCGGCACTGCTTTCCTGCCCGTATCTCGGGGAATTTATTAATAAACACACTGAGTCTATGAGGGAAGCAGGGGAGGATATTTTCCCCAGCTCTTTCACCTCCCTTTTCTCTTTCGTATGGGTATGCCAGTTTTTGAGAATTTTGAATACCCTTGGGACATGCAAACCAGCTTAGTCCTATTGCTAGGTCTCCTGAATGTGTTTCAGCTCTTGTTTACGGCTAAGCAACTATTTAAGACTACCACCCAGAGATCTGTCCCAAGGCTGGATAGTCATGGGTGGCATGGCACGTGGGAGAACATGGGCAGGTATCTAGAGAGTTTTTCACCTCCAATGGTCTGGGATTTCACCACCAAACAATTACAGGACCCTGATAAAGTGATAGAATATTTGAAAGGAAAATGCTGTGGCTATTCCAGAGAGGCACAACTCACTGCAATGTGCTGGGCCTTGGCCAGTATCTATCAAGCATTGCTCAATGTTGTGCAGCATCCTCAGGAGAAAGAGATGGAAACCAGGCCGACAGGCAGTGTGGCTACTGCCACTCCTGCGACAGACGCTGTGGCTGCTCCAGCCCCTGCGGTAGACACTGAGGCTACTCCAACTCCTGCAGCAGGTGCTGTGGCTACTCCAACCCCAGTGGCAGGCACTGCAACTGAACCAGAAAACCAACCTGTGCCCGTATCAGTTGCCCCTATCCAGAAGAAGAGATACTCCAATAAATCAGTTTGCTTAGTGAGGGATGACGATGATCCAGGGTCATCACGAGAACAAGAGGAAGAGGCAGAACCAGAGATAATCACTCGATCCCTGTCCCTGAGCGAGCTGTGGGACATGCGAAAAGATTTCAGCCGACTTCCAGGCGAGCACATTGTCACCTGGCTGCTTGGGTGCTGGGATAACGGAACCAGTAGCTTAGAACTGGAGGGTAGGGAAGCCAGGCAGCTGGGATCCCTGTCTAGGAAAGGGGGCATTGACAAGGCAATTGGGAAAAAGACACAGGTCCTCAGCCTCTGGAGGTGACTCCTGTCAGGCGTGAGGGAAAGGTACCCTTTCAGTAAAGATGTGTGTAGTCCGAGCAAGTGGACCACCATGGAAAGAGGTATCCAGTACCTGAGAGAATTAGCCACGCGGGAGATGATTTATTATGACCTGGACAATGCACAGTTACCCACAGATCCTGATGAGGTCCAGTGCACAAGGTCCATGTGGCGGAAGTTTGTATGGAGCGCCCCATCATCATATGCCAACTCATTGGCAGTGATGGAATGGAGAGGCAAAGAGGGACCAACGGTGGATGAGGTGGCTACCTGACTTCGGCAATATGAAGGAAGTCTCTCTTCTCCCCTTGTCTCAGCTGTGGAGAAACTGTCCCGGAAGGTCCAGCAACTTGAAGAGAATATGTCCTCCCCACCTGTACACGAGCCAGTATCTCAGCTGTTAGGAGCAGACGTTTCTCCACTCAAGATACAGGGGGTACACACCACGAGGCACCCTGTGGTTCTGCCTGCATGACCACGGAGAGAACATGAGGAAGTGGGATGGACAACCTACTTCGATCCTACAGGCACGGCTACAGGAATTGCAAGGAAGAACAACCACAAAAGGGGATCTTGCCAGGAAAAGTGCCGCCCCAATTTCCAGTGTGCAGTTCCTCAGATGGAATAGAAGGCCTGAGCCTACTTCTGATCCCCTTGAAGGAACCTCCAAATCATTTCTGCAAGAAGTGAGTAACGGATACTATGAGCAGTATTAGAGGGGCCCTGCCTCCAGCCAGGTGGGGGAAAGGGACAACCGGGTTTATTGGACAGTGTGGATTTGATGGCCTGGCACATCAGACCCACAGGAGTATAGAGCTTTAGTGGACACAGGCGCACAGTGTACCCTAATACCATCAAGCTATAGAGGGGCAGAACCCATTTGTATTTCTGGAGTGACAGGGGGATCCCAAGAGTTGACTGTACTGGAAGCTGAAGTGAGCCTAACTGGGAATGAGTGGCAAAAGCAACCCATTGTGACTGGCCCAGAGGCTCCATGCATCCTTGGTATAGATTATCTCAGGAGAGGGTATTTTAAGGACCCAAAAGGGTACCGGTGGGCTTTTGGCATAGCTGCCTTGGAGGCGGAAGAAGTTAAACAGTTGTCTACCTTGCCTGGCCTCTCAGAGGACCCTTCTGTTGTGGGGTTGTTGAGGGTTGAAGAACAGCGGGTGCTGATTGCTACCACAACGGTTCATCGGTGGCAATATTGAACTAACCGAGATTCTCTGATCCCCATCCGTGAGCTGATTGGTCAACTGGAGATTCAAGGAGTGATCAGCAAGACTCGCTCACCCTTTAACAGTCCCATATGGCCAGTGCAAAAATCTAATGGAGAGTGGAGGCTAACTGTGGACTATCGTGGCCTGAATGAAGTCACGCCACCACTGAGTGCTGCTGTGCCAGACATGTTAGAACTTCAATATGAACTGGAGTCCAAGGCAGCCAAGTGGTATGCCACAACTGGTATCGTTAATGTGATGTGGGTTCAGTTAAAGTTCACTCAGCTAAGATTTACGTGCATCTGGAGCAACAGTGTGTGCCAGTAGCATCCTTGAGAGCAGGGAAGGAATGAGACAAGTTTCACATCCTGACAAAAAACAGAACACAGTCTAGGAACTGAAACTTGTCTTGGTAGCAGAGTACCTATTATTGTGATAAGATCAGTAGAAGGTAAAAAATATTTTTGTAAGTCCATGACTGGGCATGACGAGGGGAGTGGGTTTGTGTCTTAGTGTATATAAGTTCCTCTGTGTAGTAATAAAGTGGATTCGCTTACTGCATGATCTGCGAGTCATACACCACAATGCATTCTTCTCAATCCCTCTGGCAGCAGAGTGCAGATCACAGTTTGCTTTCACTTGGAGAGGCATCCAGTACACCTGGAATTGATTGCCCCAGGGGTGGAAACACAGCCCCACCATCTTCCATGGACTGATCCAGACTGCACTGGAACAGGGTGAAGCTCCGGAACATCCCATGCACCGCTACAGGCTTGGGGAAGTGTGGCTGGAGAGCTGCCTGGCAGAAAAAGACCCGGGGGTTCTAATTGACAAGCGGCTGAATATGAGCCGGCAGTGTGCCCAGGTGGCCAAGAAAGCCAATGGCATCCTAGCTTGTATTAGAAATAGTGTGACCAGCAGAAGTAGGGAGGTGATTGTCCCCCTGTACTCAGCACTGGTGAGGCCACACCTTGAGTATTGTGTCCAGTTTTGGGCACCTCAATACAAGAGAGATATCGAGGTGCTGGAGCGAGTGCAGAGGAGGGCAACGAAGCTGGTGAAGGGTTGGGGGATATGGTGTAGGGGAGAACTTTGTAGAGTAGGGTTGATGGTTGGACTCCATGATCCCAAGGGTCTTTTCCAACCTAGATGATTCTATGATCTGCAGTACATTGACGGCATCATCATATGGGGCAACACAGCAGAAGTTTTTGAGAAAGGGAATAAAATAATTCACAGAATCACAGAATCACAGAATCTTAGTGGTTGGAAGGGACCTCAGATCATCGAGTCCAACCACATAAAAAAAAAAAACAACAAAAAACAAACAAACAAACAACCACAAACCACGCCAACAAACAGCACCAAAAACATCACCCACCAACTAAACCCCACACCCACAACCCCACCCACAACACCCCACCACAAACCAATAATCTTGGGCACTAGAGCATGCCCTGAAGAGCCATGTCTACACGTTTCTTAAATACCTCCAGGGATGGTGACTCCACCACCTCCCTGGGCAGGCTGTTCCAGTGCCTGACCACTCTTTCAGTAAAGTAATTCTTCCTAA
>QJSC01016343.1:0-33304 GCA_003697955.1 Calidris pygmaea
ATCAGTGAGGCTTTATACTCAGGCCTAGCTCCGTTAGCGCCTCTACCCTGTAATTTTAATTGCGTTTAAATGAAAGTAATCCTCCACCAAGTCACGGCGCGCGGTGTCCTGGCCCGGGTGCTGCTCCTTTTGGGGAGTTTAAATGCCATTTGGCGTTTATTTCGCGGGTTTCTTCAGTTTTTTTCACAACTGAAATGATGTTCAGCGTTTGTGTCGCGGGGTTGTTCGAATTTTTTAGAATCGGAATGCTAGTCATGTCGCAGGTTTCTTCAGTTTTTTAGAACTGAAATGCTATTTAGCATTTATATCGCAGGTTTGTTCGAATTTTTAGAATCAAAATGCTCTTTAGCGATTACATCGCAGGTTTCCTCGAATTTTTAGAATTGAAATACTAGTTATGTCGCAGGTTTCTTCAGTTTTTTAGAACCCAAATGCTAGTTATCGTTTATATCGTGAGTTTCTTCAGGGTTTTTTAGAGTTGAAATGCTATTTAGTATTTATATCGCAGGTTTGGTTGAATTTTTAGAATCAAAATGCTCTTTAGCATCTATATCGCAGGTTTGTTTTAATTTTTAGAATTGAAATGCTAGTTATATCGCAGATTTCTTCAGTTTTTTAGACCCGAAATGGTAGTTATCGTTTATATTGCAGGTTTCTTCAGTTTTTTTTAGAATCGAAATGCTATTTAGCATTTATATCACAGGTTTTTTTCAATTTTTTAGAATCAAAATGCTATTTGGCACTTATATTGCAGGTTTGGTTGAATTTTTAGAATTGAAATGCTATTTATATGGCAGGTTCTTTCAATTTTTTGGAGTTGAAATGCTATTTAGCGTTTATATTGCAGGTTTACTCGAATTTTTAAAACTGAAATGCGATTTATATCGCAAGGTTTTTCAATTTTTTAGAATTGAAATGCTATTTAGCATTTATATTGCAGGTTTGTTTGAATCTTTAGAATCGGAATGCTCTTTAGCATTTATATCGCAGGTTTCCCTGAATTTTTAGAATTGAAATGCTAGTTATATTGCAATTTTTTTCAATGTTTTAGAATCGAAATGCTATTTAGTGTTTATATCGCAGGTTTCTTTAAATTTTTAGAATTTAAATGCTATTTATACCGCAGATTTCTTCGAATTTTTAGAATTTAAAAGCTATTATTTATATGGTGAGTTTCTTTGACTTTTTAGAACTGAAACGCTGTTGTTCGTACCGTTACTCATTCAAAGCGAGCTGTGTTAACCGGAACCGCGTTCCTCACCGGGCGGGCCCTTCCCATCTGAAATTATTTTTGCAGTCGCATTTCGCCCTCTCGNATCAGTGAGGCTTTATACTCAGGCCTAGCTCCGTTAGCGCCTCTACCCTGTAATTTTAATTGCGTTTAAATGAAAGTAATCCTCCACCAAGTCACGGCGCGCGGTGTCCTGGCCCGGGTGCTGCTCCTTTTGGGGAGTTTAAATGCCATTTGGCGTTTATTTTGCGGGTTTCTTCAGTTTTTTTCACAACTGAAATGATGTTCAGCGTTTGTGTCGCGGGGTTGTTCGAATTTTTTAGAATCGGAATGCTAGTCATGTCGCAGGTTTCTTCAGTTTTTTAGAACTGAAATGCTATTTAGCATTTATATCGCAGGTTTGTTCGAATTTTTAGAATCAAAATGCTCTTTAGCGATTATATCGCAGGTTTCCTCGAATTTTTAGAATTGAAATACTAGTTATGTCGCAGGTTTCTTCAGTTTTTTAGAACCCAAATGCTAGTTATCGTTTATATCGTGAGTTTCTTCAGGGTTTTTTAGAGTTGAAATGCTATTTAGTATTTATATCGCAGGTTTGGTTGAATTTTTAGAATCAAAATGCTCTTTAGCATCTATATCGCAGGTTTGTTTTAATTTTTAGAATTGAAATGCTAGTTATATCGCAGATTTCTTCAGTTTTTTAGACCCGAAATGGTAGTTATCGTTTATATCGCAGGTTTCTTCAGTTTTTTTTAGAATCGAAATGCTATTTAGCATTTATATCACAGGTTTTTTTCAATTTTTTAGAATCAAAATGCTATTTGGCACTTATATTGCAGGTTTGGTTGAATTTTTAGAATTGAAATGCTATTTATATGGCAGGTTCTTTCAATTTTTTAGAGTTGAAATGCTATTTAGCGTTTATATTGCAGGTTTGTTTGAATCTTTAGAATCGGAATGCTCTTTAGCATTTATATCGCAGGTTTCCCTGAATTTTTAGAATTGAAATGCTACTTATATTGCAATTTTTTTCAATGTTTTAGAATCGAAATGCTATTTAGTGTTTATATAGCAGGTTTCTTTAAATTTTTAGATTTTAAATGCTATCTATACCGCAGATTTCTTCGAATTTTTAGAATTTAAAAGCTATTATTTATATGGTGAGTTTCTTTGACTTTTTAGAACTGAAACGCTGTTGTTCGTACCGTTACTCATTCAAAGCGAGCTGTGTTAACCGGAACCGCGTTCCTCACCGGGCGGGCCCTTCCCATCTGAAATTATTTTTGCAGTCGCATTTCGCCCTCTCGGGCGCTGCTCCAACGCCCTCGCGTCCGGACACTGGCACAGAGTCCCAGGGAACCACAAACCACGCACAGATCCGGCATTAACCTTGGGATGTCATTCCTGCCTCCGCCAAAGGCTCCACCAGCCCAGGTCTGGTGCTGCCCCAATGGGGCCTCCCCATCACCAGGCTTCTGCAGAGCTTGCTTTTATGGGAAGGTAGAGAGAGGGGCCACGAACACAGCTCATTTTTCTTTTTTTATTTCTTTTTTTTTTTCAGTGAACAGAGCTTGGCATTGCCAGGGAATGACATTGATCCTAAGGAGGCCATTCTGGAGCTAAGGGTGGATTTTACTTTCATCCTAAGGACAGATTTTCCCCACCTTCATCTCACGAGCAGTTGGGGGCTCCTCATCTCCACAAAGGCTCCAGAGACGGGTGGGTCTCTGGGTGTAGGATCATCTCACAGTACTCTTTTTTTTTTTTTTTCAGGGTCAGGCCCATGTGCTTTTCCTCCTTTTATGAAGAATAATATTTAAATACTTGCAGAAAACAGATATTTTTATTTTATGTTTGCATTGCAAAATAATTTAATTCTGAGAAAGCCCTGGGCCTTCATCTGTTTCCCAAGTTATATGAGGAAACCAAAGCCTCTCTAGAAAACCAGGGAGCATGTTTGTAATTGCAGAGCACTTGGCTGTTCAACGTTTTATTTCTGTAAAGATTTTGATGGTCCAAGTGGGCAACTTTCTCTTCTCAGTAACAGTGTGTAGGTTGTCTGTTTCAGGTATGTAAAGATGCAGTAATTTTTGAAGACCATATCCAGTCCAATTCCAAAATTCATCCACTTTGCTGAAAATGGGGACATGTAAAAGGGTGGGGGGGAAACGGTGGCAAGAGACTCATTAACACCTTCCCACCTTACAATCTGAGATCTGTCCATGCTTCTAAAGGAGTTTAACCTCTTGATACTCTGAATGATTTATTTCCCAGGTTAAAGAAGATAAGCAGGAACAGTGGGTGGAGGAAGGGGGAAGAGAAGAAGCCTCGGGCGAGAGGAAAGGAGATAAGGGACCTCACAGAGGGGACTGTGGGACACCAGGGGCCTGAAGAAGGGTATGGGAGGAGCTGTGAAATAGGAACGGGAGGTGTAACGTTCAGAAAGGTGGCGTGAGAAAGGGAAGAGGAGGGAAAACCCCTCGAGCGTGCGTTGTTTGGCCCATGGGAACTACCAACACCCTCTCCCCATCCATCTGCTGAGCGGCCACGGCGTGCCGCGCTGAAGGCATCTGGCTGAAGGTTTCTGTGGTCTAGTCTTCTCCAATATGTTCAGTCACGACTCTGAGGTGCCAGGCTCTTGTTTTTAAACACCGCGATGATGTATGTACTCGAGCGGGTGGTTACCCGAGTACACCTCCTGCTCTGCAGAAGCGCTTTCGGGCAGATTGAGGCTTCAATAATTTTACCCCATCCCTTTTGTTCTGGTTTCCCTTCCTTTAGGAAGGTGACCACCACGCCAAAGCCTTGCTTTCCGTGACGAGCTTTAGGCTTTGTAGTTCTGTTGCCCGAACAGGCAGCTGGGCTCTGAGTTACCGGGGCCACTTCCAGTACGGGAGGGAAGTTCTGGCTTTCAGAGGTTTCCAAGAACGGATGTTGGGCAACGCGGGGCAGTTGAGCAGGTGATGGTTTGCAGCGGGTTGTTGTGTGAGCGAGCAGAGCTGAGGGAGCTGGCTTTGCCTTGAGCCAGGAAGAGGCGCTTTTAAACAATAACTGTTGTTACGTTTCCTTTCCCAAACTCTCCCAGTGGCGAGAAGGACGGCACCAAACCCTAACTTTTGGATGTAGAACTGGAGTGGATCCCAAGTCTTGGTACATTTGTTTGAATAAAAGCGTTCCTTCGACGAGCTGCAGCAACGCTGTTGCTCGCTTGCTGTCATCCCAACTGCTGGAAAGCCTTCTCGCAGCCATGTTTGTCAGACGCAGCCTTAAAATAGTTGAAATTACTTGTAGCAGCGAGTGCTCGGCCTCCTAAGCGCATAAAAAACAAATATTTGCAATAACTGGACCAGTGTTTGCACAGCACCATGCACGCTGCCCCAACTCCATAAATAATAATAGTTGGCACTCACAGAGTGGTTTCCATTTTCAAAGCACTTTAGTCATAACCTTTGACACCTATATGGCCTTTTACGTCTTTACAAGAATTAATTAATCCTCCCGGTGTCCTGTGAGATAGGTAGGCACTGCAATAATAACAATAACAACAATTAATAATTCATGTGTTCTACTCAAAAATCACTTCAGGGATTAAAATGCATCTGTAATACTTGGGTTTTATTAACATTTTCCAGCAAATAATAAAAGCCATGGTATTGTGTTAAATCTATATAATATCTATCCATAAATCTCTTGCAGATCGGGACGAGGCTGAGGGCCCGGTGAGAAACCAGTAGGAATTCAGATGACTGACTTCAGAAAAGCAAGTTCAAGCCCGGTCCACCACCCAGCCTAGGTGCCAGAATGAAACCGGCCACGCGAGGCAGTGAGTAAATAAACACCAGCGGAGCAGGAAGGCCCTTTGTTCATTTTTAGCTCTTGTTTATGCGCAGGCTCCCCCCCAGTTACGGGACCCCATCCCGTACAAACACAGCGCCACGAAAACGCCAGGCACCGACCGGGTGAGAAACGGCAGTGACTCAGCACCGCGTTGTGCAACAGGGAGAGCAGGGACAAGTCTGGCCAACACCGGGGCAAACCCTTTCCCTCGTAAAAATTACCATCTTGCCTTTGATACGCCAGGCGAGCCCCAGTTAAACCTGATATTTAAACAAGCGGGATTTAAACCCTGGTGACTGGAGCAGAGGAAGGGGCAGGCTCTCAGCGGGGAAGCGCCCTGGCTCCGGGCTGGAGGAGGGATGGGTGCTGGATCGGGCTCCCCGCACCCACAGTCCCATTCCCCACAAAAATGCATTTTTTCAGTTTGTGTTGCAAAATGGATCGATGTAAACCTCAAAGGCACCTTTAGTCCTAATAATGCTACCACACCAGAAAAAAATGGGAAAGAGGAAATGAAGATACACCCTCAGACCAGCAATTTCCCTGTGACTTCTTCCCCGTGTCTACAAACTCTAAACCTGGAGCACTTCACAGTTAAGGCCAGGGGCTTTCATACTCTTAAGACTTACTTTTTCTCCTTTAATGTGAGGAAGATAGCAATTTTAAAAAACAACCTTTAAATGATTTGTCTTTGTGTTGTACATACCGAGAAAGGAAATGGAAGTTCACCAGTTCAAAGGGACCGGCTTTATTCTTTTTTTGCAGCTGCTGGCAGTGACCGTTTCCAGGAGAGGACGTGCTGGGAAAAGGACTTGTTTCTGAGTAGGGAGCATCTTCTGCTGCTGCCTGGGTGTACGAATCAATCAGTAATTGATCACATGGTAAAAAATGTCTAACGTTGGTGATTAACATGCTGGTAGCACTACCTTTTATTTTTATCAGTTGCTGCAAATTATACCTGCACAGATACGTTGTAGATCTCCATAAGGCAGAGAGGATTCAATCCCAAAACAATCATCTCGTTGATACACTCACCCAGATCGATCTGGGAGCCTTCTGCTTCCTTCCCAGAATAAATAGTGAGAGTGGAGGAACAGCGTGACCAGGTGAATAGTCCCTCATTCATGGACAGTTGATGAACTGTGTGAGCCAACGCCATGAAGTGGCTCTTTCAGAAAGTTCAGGACACAAGTTACACTGCTCAGAGCACATTTAGCGCTGCTCTGAATCACAGAATGGTTCAGGTTGGAAGGGACCTTAAAGACCATCCAGTCCTACCCCCTGCCCTGGGCAGGGACACCTCCCACCAGACCAGGTTGCTCCAAGCCCCATCCAACCTGGCCTTGAACCCCTCCAGGGATGGGGCAGCCACAGCTTCTCTGGGCAACCTGGGCCAGGCTCTCACCACCCTCACAGCAAAGAATTTCTTCCTAATACCTCATTTAAATCTTCTCTCTTCCATTTTAACGCCATTACCCGTCGTCCTATCACTTCATGGCCTTGTAAAAAATCCCTCCCCAGCTTTCCTGTAGCCCCCTTCAGGTACTGGAAGAGGCTCTAAGGCCTCCCTGGAGCCTTCTCCAGGCTGAAGGGCTGGTGCTGAGATGCATGAACCAGTCGGCTTCTCCCTGATGCACAGAGCCTCAGCGGGGCACGGGTTGCTCCTACCAACAGCCTCCCCAAAAACAGCATCACCCACAGATGACAAAGTTAAGAGATGCTGCTGCAGGATTGGGATGTCCCATTGGCCTCATTGTCCTATTGCTGCTGCCTTCCGCCCCTGAGGCTCACCATACCCTAAAGGCTTTAAGAAGAACACAAAAGTGTGTGTGTGGAGGTGTCACACCAAGGAGAGCTTCCAAATCAGCGCCAGAGAAACAGACTCTTAAAGGAAAAGTGAGAAAAACCGAGGAGAAGAGATGGCAGCTGCTCCAGCCCCTGTCAACCCAGGGCTCCTGCACCTCGTCAGCCGCTCCCGCGGGGGCAAGTTTTCACTTATTTTTCTTTTTGGAGAGGAAAAAACAATGGGTTTTGTTGCTGCTGTCCCAGGGCCTCCCTGCCCGCGGAGGGCTGCCATTGTGGGCAGAGGATGCCACCGTCCCCCTGGGCTCCCAAGGCAGTTCCTGGCACAAGAAGGAGGAGGAAGCGAAAGCCGTCCTGGGGCCACCAGCCGGCGTGATTAAGCCTCTTGTTGAAAGCCCTGAATATCATCCCTCACCGCCCAGAATCCGGCCCCGGGAGGATCTGTGGATGCTTCACACAGTTGTGGAGATAAATGGGTGAACAACTGGGAAAGATGGGGATACAGACCTGCCTCCAGAAGTCGACACGGGCTGAGCCCTGGTGGCTTTGGGTAGTTTCAACATGAACCAGGGCTGTTTCCTGGAGAGGTGACGCTCCCACAGCACACACCATGACAGCAGGAAGGCTGTTGACAAACAACCGCTCCGCCAGCGCACCCGGCAACACAAGAGCAGGCCACCCAGTTCCTGCAGTAATTAATTTAAGACACAGCAAGCTGGGTTAGAGACATAGGAACAAAATCATTTTTTTGGCTTTAATCGCTCTCTAAGAACTGTTTTAACTTTTTTTTCCTCCCCATTTTTGCAGTTGGACGTGTAAATATCCACATTTCTTAAAATGGAAAAAAATAATGATAATGTTACTTGTAAAACAGAAATACCGACAAAGCCCCTGTTAGCTCCACGGTTATGGCACTCAGATGTTACATCCTCCAATGGCTAAGCAAATCCAAACTTGTTTTATTTTAACAAGGTTACGAAAAAGGGTGTGTTCCAGCAGCTATCGCACACCTCTGAAGTTTCAAGCAAGACGTATCTGGCTCTGGTGTAAGATCAAAATGGATTATCTCACGGGGACAGGATGTGGTTGCAAGAATTCAGCATTGTAAGTGTCACTGTGATTCAGAATACAAGCTACGTTACTGCGCACAACTGCTGCAGAGTAAATAAAGGTACAAAAGGTGTAATATTTTATTTAGCTATTTACCTTTAGCTCTGTCACATACTATTTTGAATATTCCCCGGCAGCCCAGGGATCCAGCCGACTTGAGGAGGATTCCTTTTTCCTGCTTTTCTTTCATTATACCTACCTTGTTCTGGTTCTTTATGCGAGGAGAGGACAGAGCCAGGACTCTTGGCTCCCTAATCAGGGTCCTGAAAGACTCTTCACGTGGCCTTCAACAAGCTCTTTATTATCAGGGCATGAGCTTCCATCTATTAAAAAAAAAAAAAAAAAAAAGAAGAGAGAGGACTAACACAGATACTAATGATGATGATATTACTGTTAACACATCATTATCTATCTCGCAAGAAAATTGGGAGGGTAAATTAGTGTTTATAAAGTCTCCTAAAGATGATAATATTATTTACGTGAGGGTTGTACTTCACATTCTGAGGACAGCAATTGTTGAAAACCACCTTCTAATTAGGTTTTGCTAATAATAGTGTCAAAAAGGTAAAAAATATCAGTGGGTACATTCAAAAGTCCCTGATTTTTCATGTTATGATATTATTGCAATCAGCTGCTTTCCTGTAGATAGATGCCACATCCACTTCTACAAGACATTAAGCATTTTAAGCATTAAGTTTTCTGGCATATTAAACGTAAAAAGAACAAAGTACGTGGCGGTGCCAAGCTCACCCCTCAGTGTGTTACAGACAACTTGCCCTGGTGAAGTCGATAGAGGTTTTCCAGTTGTTGGCTTTGGTTTTTTTCTTCCCCCACCCCATTGGGCTGGAATTTCACCCTGGATCCCCAGCCTCGTCCTTCACCCCACATCACCCACGCGCTTAACACTCAATTAAAGCACACCCTGCATTTATTTTATACAATCCCTTAGCGGTGAGAGGGCGATGCAGCATAAGTGCAGCCAAAAGGACTAGGCTTCCCTTATTTCCCCTTGTTTAGTCAATGTGTGGTTTGTTGAACACTATTTCTTTCCCTTTTATTCTTTAGGACTTCTGAAAACGCCTCAAACTTCCCTGAGCCGGTTGTATTCTTCGCCCCCTGCGATGTGCCCCGCGACAACATTAACTGTGAACGGCTGCAGTAGATTAAAGCAGCGTTATTTCCACAAAACATTTCCAACACGAGACCGAATTTTATGAGCTGTGTGAGCGTCCTGTGCAACATTTCTAGCAGGTACATAAAACACGTCGGGGTATATACAGAAAGAGACGTTTGACTGGGTGGACCAGTGCATTAGAAATAGCTCTCAATCTTTCACGGTGCCATAATAGGAGACCAAAAAACACACGCACACACAAATAAAAAGAGAGGGACAGAAAAAAAAAAAATCCAAAGCACACAGTGGAAGAATGAACTGAGAATTATTTCCTCAGCTGAGCCAATATTTCCTACAACACGGCTTTCTGTGAGTCAGCCTTTTTGTGCCACGGAACTTAAAATAGCAAAAGTGAGATAACAGTAGGCTCAGTGGAAATAGACATTTTCAAAGGATACAAAAAGAAATTAAAAAAAAAAAAAGAACAACTTCTGGACCGAGAACATAGTGATCTGCTGGTAATGGATTACTGGAAGAATATATCCAATAATCCTAAAAAAGGAGACATTAATATCTGAGATTGTAGGACACAGTCAATCCCAGGTGTGCGGGAAGCCCACGGCGGGGATTTCAGCAGCTCCCCGTCCCTCTTGCAGGTCCCACAGAGCTCAGCACCTCGACTCCTCTTCCTCCCTCTCCCATAATCGGGACTGGTTTCATCCCAGTCCCCCCAGCGCCTCCTTTAATTTTTCTAATGCTGCCGAGAAACCCTGGGCTGGCGGAGAGGAACCCCAGGCAAATTCCACACCGATTTCACATAGTTCAGGACATGAATAAATATACGTAGAGGAGAAGAGAGAATATTTCTTGAGGCAGAAGGATGGGATGGGCTAGCAATTAGGCAGACTTGTTGGCCACATCCCAGCCTCTGGTGGCTCCTGAAGGGCTGTGCCTGCCAGAGAGGAGTTGAAAGCCTGGATGAAACGCGTCTCCCACCAAACCCCCCAGTTTCCCCATTTGCTTACACCGTGCGCGGTGCACCCAGGCAGGAGAGTTCCCACCGAGAGCAAAGATCACGCACCCAGCAGTAATTATGCACCGTCAACTAGGAGCAATTAACATGCCGAAGGGGTGGAGCCCCACCATGGCCTGCATAAAAATTAAAATAATTATTAAAATGGACCTGAAAATCAAAGAGGCATCCCAGCTTTTGGCAGGGCTAGGGTTGTCTCTTACATTTCTGGTTTAATGAAGCCTCCTCCATCCACCTCAGATTTCGTCTGAGGATAATTCCCTCCATTCCCTTATATTTAGGTTCAAAAAATCTAACCATTTGCTAACTTAATTTTGCAAAGAAGCGGCCCCACGTAGATAGATGGCGTTTATCTTTTATATTTCCTTTCTGCCCAAACGCAGGTTCCCGTTCGGCGAGAGGCTGCCCCAGATGTGTAACGTGAGCAAAGCGGAGGCGCGGATCCTGCCCGGCTTCACGCAGCAGGTTATTTTTAAAGCCCGGAACAAAACCTCTGTCTCCTGAGCCTCGCCAAGGCTGGGGGGGAGAAGCTGCATCCCGCCATTCAAACCCGGGTGTTTCTCTGCCAGCACCTTCTCTCCTGCCGCCGCTCAGGAATTTTTATTTTAAAAAGTCTAGGAGGACATTAAAAAAAAAAAAACAACCAAAAACCCAACCCAAAACAACCCCACTTCTCATTTCCCACATCCTGTCATTAAGCAGCTGCGCTCCGAACAATGAATGATGACAAACCAAAGCAACAGTTTTAACCGAAGCGGGATTACACTTGGCATCGCTATTTGTTATGTGGCTTTACTGGACAGCAAGACAAATGCGTGCTTCTGCCACCCTCTCCCGCTGCCAGCTCTGTCCCCCGGTGACGTGTAATGGCCCCCTTCGAGGGGACACCGGAGCCAAAGCAGCTGCAGGAGGAGACCCCCTAAAAAAAATTTAAAAAAATCAAGTGGTGTCTGGGCCAGCGAGGGCTGGGGGTCTGGAGCCTTGGCTGGGCCCCTGTCCTGGGTTGAGCGACACAGAACTAATTTCTCTTCTAATGCTGGGCAAAACTCCACTTTTGGGAGACTCTAGTGAAAACATTTGTGAAAATATTTACTTTATAGCCGTGTGATGTTCAAGGTCTCCGTGGTTTTTGAGCCTTGCCAGGTGCAGGGATGAGGAGGAGAGAGACCCAGGCACTTGACCCAAGCTGCTAACAGGATTATTTCATACCATGAACGTCACATTTCCTATAAATTAGAAAGTTTGCTGCATAGTTTCTCTCGCCCTTGATGGTGGCAGGTCCAGAGAACTCCTTGCACCGATGCTGGAGCCCTCAGCCCTTCCCCTCCCCCCGGAGCTGCAGCCCTCGCAGTGTCCCAGGTTGGCTGTCCCTGCTGGGGATGCACAGCTCCTACCGATAAAATTGGCCAAGTTAATTCTTGTCTATCTTATATTAAGATGGGGATTAATACTGGTTCTTTAGTATTATTGTTAATTATTTAGCCTTAGCCTATTAAATCTATTTATATTCCAACAGGAAGAAAAAGACTCACAGAAGAATTCTGGCCCACGGTGCTCTCCTGACCTGGGGGGGGGTGATTGTCCAGAGAATTTTAACCAAAATCCTGCTCTATGACATCGCATTATTCTCTATGGAGCGAGGTAAAAACCTAACGAACCCACACCTGATTAATTAGCACACAGTTCTTGCAGAGGTTTAAGTAATATCACGCTTTGCCCGTGCACCCTCTGGTAAGGGCGATACGTTGCTGTTAACGGCGATGCCATTTAGAACCCGGAGCAGTAACTCAGCTCACGGCCCGGGGGGGACACACTCTGCACCCACCTCATTGGAACTCCATGATCTTTAGAGTCCCCTTCCAACCCGAACCCTTCTGTGATTCTACACGGAGCAACGTCTGCTTGGAAATGTTCTCACTTCCTTCTGGAGCGTCTTTCCGTGCAAACACAAGACTCATTCAGGCCGGGTCGCATCCACAGGCGATGGGGAGTCAATGGGATCATTCACGTCCCGAAACCCACGCTCACACTCGAGCTGTTCCTTTGGCAGCGGCCGGGGCTGACACTGCTGCCTCCTTCCAGCACAACTCCTCGCAGCTTTTGCACGTATTTCACCTCCCGGGACTTCTGTAAACAGAAATAACAGCAACATTAAGGCCCCGTTTCAAGTCCAATATTGCAAATGGTATTTCTATTTACTGTTGAGCATCTATTTATTCATCAAACGCATTAGAAAAAAATCCATTAAAGAGGAAATTAGGGACCTAATGACCTGCACCATCATTCGGACCCGGTGTTTCGGATACAGGCATCGAATACAGCTCTGCGCTCGCGTTCCCATCTTGCCCAATGACTCACTGCAGGTGGGAAGCGGCACAATGAGACAGCCTCATCCACCCTCCGCGCCAGGAAGGGCATGGACCTTTTGGAGCAGGTCCAGCGGAGGCCATGAAGATGCTGGGAGGGCTGAAACACCTCTGCTGTGAGGACAGGCTGAGAGAGTTGGGGGTCCCTAAAGGGTCTACAGGAGAGATGGGGAGGGACTCTTGATCAGGGATTAGAGCCATAGGAAGAGGGGGAACGGTTTTAAAGTGAAAGAGGGGGGGATTTAGATGAAATTTCAGGAAGAAATTTTTCACTCTGAGGGTGGTGAGAGCCTGGCCCAGGTTGCCCAGAGAAGCTGTGGCTGCCCCATCCCTGGAGGGGTTCAAGGCCAGGCTGGATGGTGCTTTGAGCAACCTGGTCTGGTGGGAGGTGTCCCTGCCCAGGGCAGGGGGTGGGAACTGGATGATCTTTAAGGTCCCTTTCAACCCAAACCATTTTATGGTTCTATGTTTAGAACACGGGAGTGAACTACAGCAAATCTGCCTCGTAGCCCTGTCCTGCTGCTGCACTGGGGACACTGACTTCCCTCTGGCTCCGCAGGGAGTCACGACTCAAGGGCAAGGCAGTGGCCACCATCAGCCCCTCAGCAGCAGCTCACCCTCAGTCTCCACCAGCAGCTACGAGCTGGCGTGTCCCCAGCTCCATCACATCAAGGGCAGGTTTTCTGGTAGGACTTTCCATCCCCTCTCTCTCAAGCAGCCGGCAGCAGCCAGGCTTCCCCATCTTAGAGTTTGCAGGGAGCTCCGAAAATTGTTTGAGTGCCAGTGCTGTCGTGTATATATATATATATAAAAATATATACAAATCTATACACGAACTGTGTCTTTGTGCCGCTCCATTTCATTAAACAAGCCGAACGGGAGCGGTTTTTACGCCTCCAGGCACTTGGGTCATCTTTGATTTTTCCCTCGTCTCAGCACTCACGCTTCCAACGAGCGGCTTTTCTCCCCGGCGGGACGAGGAGAGAAAATAAACCATGAAAAATCCTGCCCAGTGCAATGGCTCCCAAGCAGGGAAGGGGCAGGGCTGGGGGCTCCCCTCGCGTCGCACCCCCCCCTTTTTGCCAGCATCCGCATCTAGGGACCATCCTCTTCCTCACCTCCCCTGCACCCCTGCCGGGGCGATTCTGCAGCCTTTAAATGAACCCGAAAAAGCTCACGGGCAGGAGCGGAACTCGGCGGCCAAGAGCTCCTCGCACAACAGGGGCTGCGAGGGCTTTGCAGGAGACTCAAATATAACTGCGAAAAGATTTAAAGCTTTCTAATAAATACTGGGTTCCCCTCTCGCCCCCCCTTTTCCCCGCACCCAAACACACACAAACTGCATTATTCTAATTCCCCGCTAAGCTTTCTAACCCCTGCTTACATCACACGCCACAAGCAGCCGTTTGGCCCCGAGTCAGTATTTCCATGAAGCAGAGTCAGTGTTTAAAAAAAAAAAAAAAAAGAAAAAAAAAAAAGCAGCTTTCAAGGCACCAGGATTGTTTTTGCTTCCGTAACGCTCCAAAAATGCTGTATCTTGGGAGCGAGGGATGTTCAGTGAAAACACGGCGTTTCTGGCCGCCTTTCAGGTCTCGCATCAGAAACGCCGGACGCTGAGAATTAGAAAAAGCCTTCTCGTGTTTGAGCTCGGCACCAAAACACCGCAGTTTTGGTCGGTGAAGTTTTATAAAAAACAAATGGCTGCGGATTTGAATATATCCATCGGGGAGAAATGGAAACCGTCGAGCGCCCTTTGTACTTGGTATCAACAACAACAGGGCGCTGGTCACCAGTGGCCGGACCAGATGAAAGCGATTAAAGTGGTTTGCGTGTGTCATCGAAGCAGCATCAGTGCATCCCCACGCGCTGCCGTGTACGGGGGGCTGGGGGTGTTCAGCCTGGAGAAAAGGAGGCTGAGGGGAGACCTTCTCGCTCTCTCCAACTCCCTGAAAGGAGGGGGTAGCCGGGGGGGGTCGGTCTCTTCTCCCAAGTCACAGGCGATGGGACAAGAGGGAATGGCCTCAAGTTGCTCCAGGAGAGGTTTAGGATGGATATTAGGAAAAACGTCCTCACCAAAAGGGTTATCAAACCTTGGAAGCGGCTGCCCAGGGCAGTGGTGGAGTCACCATCCCTGGAGGTGTTCAAAAGCCGGGCAGACGTGGTGCTGAGGGACATGGGTCAGTGGTGGGGTTTTTCCATGTTGGGTTGATGGCTGGACTCGATCTGAAAGGTCCAATCCAACCTGAACAGTTCTAAGATTCTATATGAGGAATAAGTGTCCACAGAGACAAGGATCTGCCTGAGAACAGGTGTGTTTCATAGCACCCCATGAGTGGCTGCTGCCCTCCACCTCCTCGCCGTGCCCACAGCGAGCTGCTGTGGGATGAGCAGAACATAGAATCATAGAATCATTCAGGTTGGAAGAGACCCTTGGGATCATCGAGTCCAACCATCTACCCTACTCTACAAAGTCCTCCCCTACACCATATCCCTCAGTACCGCCTCTAAACGTCCCTTAAACACATCCAGGGACGGTGACTCAACCCCCTCCCTGGGCAGCCTGTTC
Organism: Calidris pygmaea; assembly: GCA_003697955.1. Classification (NCBI taxonomy): domain Eukaryota; kingdom Metazoa; phylum Chordata; class Aves; order Charadriiformes; family Scolopacidae; genus Calidris; species Calidris pygmaea. The sequence continues at coordinate 15,061 of QJSC01016343.1, forward strand.
CAATGCCTGACCACTCTTTCTGTGAAAAAAACCACTCTTTCTGTGAAAAAAGAACCACCCCCCTGTGGCCAGGATCAGGCCCCCCCAGCTTTGGCCACTCTCCGGGGACAGAAGAGCACATCACCACCCCAAACCACCTCAAACCAGCCATCCCGAACCACCAGGGTCAAGCCCATGGGTGAAAGAGTCCCTTTCAGGGGTGTCTCTGAGGATCCCTTCTGGGATCCCCTTCCCACCAGCCTACAGGGATGAACCCCAACTTCTCCTCATCCCTACTGATGCTCGCGTGCCATGGAACGCAGCGTGGGGAGAGGGATGACACATGGACCATGTGTTTGACCACTGAAAAATGTATTTTTTGCTCATTGCTCATTATTACTCACCGCCGCCCGGCTTAATTTTTGCTTTCCGAGGGGAGGAGCGCTGGAAACGCCGTCAGACCAGCAAAAAAAGGGCAATTCGGCTTATTTCTGTCCATGCTTAGCCAACCTCTTTCTTTTTTTCTGTTTTTAGAAGCTATCAGGAAGCAAGAGAGGGATTTTTGCCCGGGTTACAAAGGTGACACGACACCCGTTGTCCCCGCTGACAGGTTTTTCCCCCAAAATCTTCACGTTTCGACTTTTCAGTAAGAACTCTACAGTCTCTGGGTAATGTTTTTTTTAGGTCCAGTAGAAAGGACTTACTCATTTCCCTTTCTTCTCGGGGTAGGGGTGAGCCATGCATCATCTCTAAAAAAAAAAAAATAAAATCAAAATAATAACCCCTCCTCCAGTTTACATCTAAAAAAAACCCTCTAAACTTTTTTTTACCGGTTATTAGCAAACAGTAAGTTTTATCTGCCTCTTACCATCTCGGTGCTAAGGGGGAAGTTGAAGAGTTTTCTAAGAACTTCTTAAACTGCCAGTGGAAACCAGCATTAGAGAGAAACTATGATATCTGAAAAAAAAAAATAAATCAGAGAATAGTTTCTCTCCCGCTGTCTTATCACCAGCGGCAGCGCAGAGCCGGGAAGTGGACTTATTCTGCAGCAACTGAAGGAAAACAAAAAAAAAAGGTTGGGAAAACCACTGGGAAGCAGGAGGTGTGTTTTGGACACCCATCGATGTGTTCACTCTCCATCTGAGAAAGGGGAAAAAAAAAAAAACCATAATTAAATCCCTAAGCTATATCAGAATTTATCCAGAATTGAAAACGGGAAGAGGTTGAAAAGTTATATATGTATTTTTTTTTCCCCCCTTATTTTAAAGGAATGCCTAACGGGGTCTGCAGGAGAGCACTCGGCTGGTTCCTTCCAGGAACTTGTCTCTTGTAGCACGAGGGTGGAAGCTGCAGCTGAGGACCACGGCGAGGGTTTTCGGAAAGCGCTGTTGAGACAGAAGCTTTTTTTACTTTGGGGGAGTTATTTTGGAGCTACGGAAGGATAAACGAGACTAAGACCTAGTTCAGTCGTTCAAGCAAATGGATCTGACATCGACTTCAATAGACTAAACCCAGATTTATATCACATGGAGCCTAGAGCCAGCGAACGCGCAGCGCCCTGATAATTATAGAGAGCAATATGGAAAAACAAATCACCGCATTACGAGAAACAAATAGATCCTGGAAAAGTGCCACGTTTTTAAACTGGGCTGCAGTGACTCGGGCCGGTCGGTGCCCATTAGATCATCCTCGTGGCCAGGCATTTATTTGCTGGATCTTAATTGTGTTGAGAAGCTCAGGCAGAAGAAAGAAAAAGCAATTATCTTTCTCTTCATAGAACGGTGCATTTAAATAATAATAATAATAGTAATAATAATAATAAACCACCGGGCCAAATAAAAACCACAGCAAAGTCAAGGGAAAGGCCAATTCAATCCGACACAACTTTCTCAGGCTTTCCCAGAGCGTTTCCTCCGGCGCTGCAGGCACCTCTCTCCCTTCCCACCTCCCTCCTCCAGCTTCCCTCGTCCACACAAAGCGAGAAGTTAAAGGTAAACATCTGTTTCTGCTTTGCTAACCTTTTTTTTTTTTTTTTTTTTTTTCCTTTTAGGAGGCTCTTACTGCCGACGAGGGCACTGCACATATTTTACTCCGAAAGATCAAGCGAGGATAAAGGGAGCGGTTTCCTGCTCCGAGACGCAGCCCGGGCCAGGGCGGTAAATGCCGTTTGAGCGCGGCTCTTCGTCATCTCCAGCATGAACGAGAAGCCACGGCAGCCCCGGGACACGGCGAGCAACATCTCTTATAAATCAGGAGAGCCAGCTCACCTCTGGCCCCACCATCACCAAGCCACTGGTTTTGGCCAGTTTCTCATTTCTCAGACGCCTGGGCATCTCTAGAGCGGGTCCAGAGGAGGCCACGGAGATGCTGGGAGGGCTGGAGCCCCTCTGCTGGGAGGACAGGCTGAGAGAGCTGGGGGGGTTCAGCCTGGAGAAGAGAAGGCTCCGGGGAGACCTTCCAGCCCCTTCCAGTCCCTAAAGGGGCTCCAGGAGAGATGGGGAGGGACTCTGGATCAGGGAGGGGAGCCATAGGACAAGGGAGGACAGTTTTAAACTGAAAGAGGGGAGATTGAGCTGAGATCTCAGGAAAAAAATTTTCACTCTGAGGGTGATGAGACACTGGCCCAGGTTGCCCAGAGAAGCTGTGGCTGCCCCATCCCTGGAGGGGTTCAAGGCCAGGTTGGAGGGGACTTTGAGCAACCTGGTCTGGTGGGAGGTGTCCCTGCCCAGGGCAGGGGGTGGGAACTCTGTGATCTTTAATGTCCCTTCCAACCCAAACCATTCTGTGATCATCTCTGAGAAGAGGGGGAGGTGGAAGGAAGGACCATGGGGCAATTCCCCTGAGGAAGAGTCCTTTCCCCACACGCATTGACACGTCATCTCCCCAGGTGCACCCCTCCTCTCGCCCGGGGGGCTCCAGTGCTGCCTCTGTGACATCTCTTGCGAAGACCAGCCCCGCCATCTCCACCCCATCGCCCTCCTTCCATGGCTGGGGCATCTCCCACCGCCTCCAGCTGACCCGGCGCAACCCTCGCCCTCCCCAAAGGCTGGGAGAGATGAGATCACCCGGAGCAGTTCCTAAGACAAACATCCTGACGGCTCTCGCTAACATTTTCCACAGGTTTCTCCTGCTCCATTAGCTCTTGCTCGACCATATCGCGAGGCGGTCGCCCCAATTAATGGCTTGTGTACTTTTGCACACATGGGTTCTCCTGACCCCTCTGCTCCTCTCTAAACAGAGTCGGAATCACCAGCCCGAGGCAGGGAACACGCTCAGTCTTGGCAATCACCAACCTGTCCTTTCAACACACTTTTCTCTGCTCCTCCCACCTATATGAATTTATAAAAAAAAAAACAAAACACACAAAACCCCAAATAAACAAAAAAAAAACCAAACCAACCACAGAGTCATCTCCCTTGTAAGGGGAGAGGCATAAAAAGAAGAGCGTAAAACGGTCGTAACTCAAAATCCATCTCAATAATTTGCCCACAAGGCTTGGGGACAAAAAGCTGACCTAACTGTTCTCGCCTGGATTTAACTTTTAGCTGCAGCCACGACGAGGGAGAGCTGATGAAAGCGAGAGGAGAGTGGCTTCCCTACGCAGACAGGGCTGAAAATAGAGAGAAACACAAGCTGTGAGTCTTTCCCAGCAGGATAAGCTCCTTGCTGTGAGGTCTGATGGAGAGGAAAGTCTCCACATAGTGGTGGAAATCCTCTCACGCCCGTGACTCCGGCACAGAGCAGAGAGGACCTTCACCAGGGCTTGGGCAAGGTGGTTTCTCCTCCAGCTTTGACCTCTGGAGAGCTCAAATCAAAGCCTCCCTTCAACTCCAGTCATGGGGGAGTATCCCTGCCAAGCCCAACAGATCCATGTGCCATCATGGAAGGGTTCAGGCCGGGAAGAGACCTCCGACCACCCTCCGGTCCAGCCACATCATTCCTGCACCATTCACATGACTGCTTCTGCCAAAGGATGCCCAGGAGCCCCACTCAAAAGCTTTCCCACACCATCCCTCCAGAGCACTGTGCCCGTGCAAGGTGATCCAAGGGGGGCCTGTCCTTCAAGATCTGGCCGGCTTCCACTGGGACCAGGAGGGAGGGTTGTTCCAGTCAGACCCCGTACACAACCCACAGAGTCAGCTCAGCAGCACGCTAAGAACATGGCGAGAAAATGGCCCAGGTTGCCCAGAGAAGCTGTGGAGGCCCCATCCTGGAGGTGTTCAAGGCCAGGCTGGATAGGGTTTTGAGCAACCTGGTCTGGTGGGAGGTGCCCATGGCCGTGGCAGGGGGTTGGAACAAGACAGTCTTTAAGGTTCCTTCCAACCCAAACCATTCTACGGCCCATCATCTTGGCCAGCACTGTCAAGAGATCTCCAGCTCCATGCTGGCCTCTAGCCATGCTCAAATGGAGACACACGTTTGCTCCATCGGCATCCCAAAACACACTCCCAACGATACAGCCTCTGTCCTGCAACAAGGCACGCTGCCCCCACGTCCTTTTCATAAACAGGACTTTAATTTCAACACTTTCAGAGATCCCCCAGAGGAGGATCTCCAACAGCAGCGGAGAAGAGGTCCTCTTCCAGAGATCATCACAGTGGTGCCACCAGACCCTTCTTCCACAGGCAAGGACCAGCTCTGCTGCCTGCCCCACAGCCGCATCCCACCACAGCCCCAGCATCTGCTTGTCCTTGCGCTCCTGGGGGTAATAAAATGGTCATCGGGGTGGGATGTTAATGGGCACATAAATAGTACCAACGGCGTCGTTATTACCAGCGCCCCAGCTCAGGCAGGCACCACTGATATTTATGGTGGAGCACGGTGGTGGCTTTAAGCAGCATTTGGGTTTAGGAGCCATTACATTATTTTGAAATATGTGAGCTGTTGGCAGATGCTTAAAGCTCCTCTACATCGTGGCATAAACTTAGTATTAATTTTGGCTCTGGAGAGGAAATTGAAAATGGTGCCCTCGAAATCATTACGCTGAGCGAAATGCAGCAATAGAGGAAAAAAAACAGCCTTGAGGGAAATAAGAGAAAATTTCCTTCAGGCGGCCAAAGAACCCTTTGGGACTCGCTCAGCCCAGGCCCCGGGGACGTGCAGGGTGTCAGGGGCAGCGTGGTGGGATGTGGGGGGGCTCTGGCACCGCAGCCCCACACCACACACCTTCCTTAGACCCAGCTGGTAGAAACCCCGCAAGCCCCTGGGGATGAATTTCTAGCCGTGAAGCATCACTTCCCCTAATTTTAACCCTATTTGTGCAATTTCTTTGATGAGGGTAAGGTGTAACGATCCCCAAGGGTGTGTCTTGAGGACAAAGCCTGTACCCCCATCCCTAGAGTGGTCCCCATGTCTGGGTGCCCCTCAAGCCCACCCAAGGTACCACCCAAGTGGGTGGGCCTGCTTTTAAATAAATTTATATATATTAAAAAAAAAACCCAAACAACCAACATTAAAAGAGCCCACTCCAGCTACAGCCCCCCAAATATTCCCCCTGCTGACTCCGCACGTCCAGACCTCTCTGAAGGGATCTGGGCAGAACCTGAATGACCAGCCCTGCTCTGGGATTCAAAGTCGGTTTGATGGAGCACCAGGAATAAGTGGGGTTTATTGAACTGATATAAATTCCTGGATCTCATCCCTGCAGAAGGGAAACGCTCAGAATTCACCCGAGAGTTGACTCAGACCCTGCCCTTTCAACCTCATCTCCTGACATCACAACCTATCTATATAAAATGATAATAATAAAATTAAAAAATAAAAAAAAATCTCAGGTCTCTACTGCACCTTCAGCAAGTGGCAAAACTGAGCCCAGAGAAAAACCCCCAAAACCTTTGAACAGGAACATGGGAACAACTACCTTTTTTTTTTTCTGGCTTAGGAGAGCCAAACTCTGCAGCTGGAGCCAAAGCCAGGACCCATCCCTACCCGGTCCCCACCAGGACAGCACGTCCCAGGCACTCCTGGGGTGACGACAGAGGAGGCATCAGCTCCCTGTCCCCCAGAGCCCCTGTGGAGCTGCAGGGATGGCTCCAACGGCAGCAGCACCCCCGATATCCCCCCAGCTCATCCCCACGGCCGCAGCCCACGGAGAGACATCCCAGCCAGGACTGGGGCTCCCAGCAAGTCCCCACCAGGTCCTGGAGCAAAGCAACAAGCAACCGGTGGAATTTTCTCCTTCTCTAGGAGGAGGTCTGGCTTGGTATGGCTCAGATTATTTTTTTTATACGTATAAAATCGAGCTGGCAGCACAGCTGCCCTTTATTTCAGGCAGATCGTGTGTGCTCCCCACTCCCCGTCGCAGCGGAGCGAGCATTACCTCATGGATACCGTTTCTCAGCTCCCTGACTCCAATAAAAATTCTAACACCTGCAAACTTTTATTTTCTTTTTTTTTAGAAAACAAATCATGCATATTAGAGCAGAAACCACCCCCCACACACACACACGTTCTCCTGAGCTAGCCAGCCATGCATCTTGAAACCAAATCCTCCAGAAGACATCTGGTGGACGTCGGTGTCGTTATTACACGGCTCCCCTGCGGCGCCGGTGGCAGGGAGCCCACCGACCTGCTCCTCCACAAAGGACACTCCGGAGCCGGGGCTCCCTGATGGGTTGCTTTCAAAAGCGTCTCTTAAAAAAATTAAAAATAATTAAAAAAAAAATATTAAAATCTGTTTGCAAACGTAAAATGAAACTATGGGAAGCAAAGGGTGAATCCTCAGTTTGCTTCCGAAACTGCAGCAGCGTGAGCAGCTGAAAAACATCTTTTATCAGAGACCTACACACACGGGTACCAGGAAAACCATCCTGGCTGGTAGCAACCATGGGGTAGGGGAGAGGGAGAGGTCTCCAGTTGACATTCCTGGGTACAATCCTCTGAAAAGCTGCTTTCCCTCCCCACCCCAGCAATAAAAAAAGCTTATACTTGAGCTCTTGAGTGGCTGCTAATCAGGAGCTGAGGGCTGGGTGGGTCGAAAACAGTGTTTCCACCAGACCCAAGCCCCGGAATTGCCTAACGCAGGTATGTGCAAACACATTTGTGAGAGCAGGTTCCAAGAAAAGGCTCATTCATATATTTAAAAAAAAAAAAAAAAACCACCACCAAAAAAAAACCCAAACCAAAACCCTCTTGTTTTCTTTTTCCCTAGACCTTAGCAGAGCAATTCCCTTCCCAAGGATCACGTGAAGGATTGAGAAAAGATGCTGCCAACCCCAGCTCTCCCCAAAGCCCTGCCCAGCAGAACGGCCCACGTGCAAACCCCGTGAGCAACCTTTGTGCTGGTGACATTTCCAGCCCAGTCACCAGGGCAGGGGAGAGCACGGGACAAGTTTAATTAAACCTCCAGACTCGTCTGGTGTGGCTTTATTATCACCTGAACCTTCCCCACTGCTTCTCGAACCAGACCCCGAGGCACGTAATAACCCCGACGGCGAATTAACGAGTTTCTCTTGGTTGATTGACCCCAGACTTTGGAGCCACAGGAAGGAGGAGGAGGAGAGGCTCGAAGTTCAGCGGAGCCGGGTGCCAAGTGTCACCCCTAAATGACAACTGGGAGCTCAGCAGGAGCAGTTGGGCTTCCCTTCCCCGACGTCCTGCCACCAGCAGCCCCTGCAAAGCCCCGCACGGAGAAACCAGATCCATCAGATCAGGAGATGGAAGGGGAACTCAATCTGTTTTACAAATGGAAATGAAGTAGCAGCCTCAATTAGAGGATTTTTAAAAACATGCAATTTAGCAAAATGTTGATTTCCTTTTCGTTTACTTCGGTCTTTGTCTTTTAGATACTTCAGCTCAAGTAGCAGGCAGTATATTAACCGACCAGATTTTGGCAATGTATTTAATAATCAAGCTCAAATAAGTGCTCTTAGGAAATAATTTTATTTACAGTTCAGCTGGGGAAGAATATTAAAGCCTGAGTATTTGGGTAAAATTATTATCCTGCAGTAATATATTTTGAAGGCGCTTGGGCTGTAGATGACGAGTTCTAGTGAGTCAGAGCCGGGCATCCGACCTCTGAGAAAATTCACTGTGTGTTTGGGACACAGAGCAGGATTTGCCCTCCGGGACGGGCAGTCACCCTCAGTGACCGTTTCAGCACGTCCCTCCTGTCCCCTCAGCCCCAGCAGGAAGGTTTTGGGGGTTCCTCCTCCATATGGAAGGATACGTCTCACCATTCAGCAGCGAGGTTGGAGTCTGGCAACGCTGCACGGAGATATTTTAGCATGTACATGCCTGTGTAATATTTTAATTTTTTTTTTCCTAAACGGGTCCAGCCCACGTTACTGCTTAAATAATTGAAGGTGCTCGGCATTAAACGTATTTTGCCATGCTTTCCCCCATGGCACCCTTCCCACTCCAAACTGTTTGGAATCGGAACAGAGACTAAGCATTAACTAAGTGAGTTTCTCAAAACAAAGGTTAATTAGGGTGTTTATTTTGGATGATGTATATATTGAATTATTAAACACTATATGGTGCCATAAAAAAAAAAAAAAAAAAAGAAAAAAGAAAAGAAAAAAGGCAGGATACATTCCTAAGCCCAAGGAAGAGCTTCTCTGGCTGCAGCCACGTTAACTGTTTGCTCACGACTTCTCCAGCGACCACCATCTGGGGGGGTTTGAAGACGAAAAGCATAAACCCCCCCCAAGCCAAAAGGATTCAGATCATTTTAGGGTGATGGAGATGGATAAACGAGCTGCAGAAACCCCATCTTTGGCTCAGGGTGATGTTATACTAAAGGCCTCCACCAACACACACACACACTCCTCTTGTGATCACATCTACTGTGGCACCAAAGACAGATGTCCCCCAACAGAGATGTTCCTCTTCTTCCTCCAACCCACCTTTCTTTCCTTTTTGGTCCCAAGATGGAAAGTTTGCAACGAGCAGCTGATATTCCAAATACTCAAAATTAAGCAATTATCTATAGACCAAGCCAATTACTGGAGTCCAAGAGCCAGACCACACTAAAAAGAAACAAACTGGTGAAGCTTTACCCGAATTCTAGTTTTACCTGGTACGTTGACCCTGTGATGGTAGAATCAAACCACACAGAACACACAGATAAACCTCTTGCAAGACATGAGAGGTAGGGAGATATAACCTAACACCAGCCACATTGCAATTACCCAACAGCATGCAAATATACTGATCTGACCTGAACAAAGGGAACACAGGGCACTATTTTAAAAGAACAAAGGACTTTAAAAAGCTTTATTATTATTTTTTTTCCTTTCTCAAGCTTATTGTGTAGAGCAATACTTTGTACATGCTTGGCCCACAGCAATGGGAATGGTACCAGATACATCTATTACAGGCACTTCCAACACACCTATCGCTGTGGCGTTTGAGATCCATTTTATCTGAAGAGTCTTATGACAACTGACACGAGATCCTTTCTTCATCGCCAGAATGAATCTCTGTAATTCAGCTTTCAATTCATTTTCTGTACAAACTGAAGTCCTCCATTGCTCCAGCAAACAACAACCAGCCCAATGGCCCAAACAGCAAAAGCAAAGCAAAGCAAAGCAAAGCAAACTCACAGCTGCTCCTCAGATGAGAGATTATCCTCAAGTTGTGCTTGTCCAACACCTGTAGAAGTTTCTCTTCTGCTGCCCCAACACCAGTATAATACAAACTTCAATATAATATTGGAGATGCAGCTTCCGAGGACACTCTCAGGCGAGTTCTGCTGGCAGAAATGTTCTGGAGCTGAAAAGGAAGGTGCATCAAAGCTGGGTGGAAGAAATAAAAATGGGTCAGCTCCTTGTTTATCACCTTGTGATTGTTGGAGCACCATCAGGTGGAGCAACCAGAGCTGCACCTGAAACCATCAGGGGAGGCAAAAGCAGCATCAGCTGTTTGTTCTCACCCTGATGTCCTGTCCTATCCCTCGAGGTCAGGGACATCCCTCCTCCCGTTGGGAATTCTGCCCAGATTGCCAATTATATCCCACCAGATTCATTACCTGATGAGGGGACCACAAGGAGTAAACTCATTTTACAGCCGTTGCTTATGAAAGAATGCAAATATAACTGGCTCTCTGGTTATTTTTTTTTTCCCTCTACTTAACATTTCTTCAAATGCATTTTATTATGGAAATATTCCTTCTGCGTATCTAGGAAGGCAAACCTAATTAAAGTTACTTTATTGAGGGACCTTATACCAATACTTGCTTTAAAGAAGCAAGTTGTTAAAGTGAAAACTTGAAAACTCCTTTTTTTTTAAAAAAAAACCACTCAAATATTTTTGTCCTGCTGTAAAAGAGAAAATACCTCTTTTGACTGTTGGGTATCTCAGAAATTTGATTTTATTCCCCTTTTCTCTTTTCCTGATGGTCTTATGTTTCACGTTCATACCCTTTGGGAAAATTGCCTGGGAAACTTTTCTGATGATGCGTTGAAGGTCATCTACTGCAAATGCGATACAAAGTGAACCCGGATCTCAGGCTTTGCAAATGTTCATTATGTAAATTACTGGAGCTGTGAAGATGGAAATGAGGCATACAGATGCAGTTCTGCACGAAAAAGCAGAGGGGAAACTTCAGATTTCCCTTCACTACAGAGGCGGTTGGTGTCTCCAGGCTCTCTCCTCCCTACGGTATTTCTAGCGTGAAAAGGTCTCCGATTCTCTGTGTTGTTTTAAACTGGAAGAGGGGAGATTGAGATGAGATCTCAGGAAAAAATTCTTCGCTGTGAGGGTGGTGAGAGCCTGGCCCAGGTTGCCCAGAGAAGCTGTGGCTGCCCCATCCCTGAAGGGGTTCAAGGTCAGGCTGGAGGGGGCTTGGAGCAACCTGGTCTGGTGGGAGGTGTCCCTGCTCAGAGCAGAGGGGTGGAACTGGATGGGCCTTAAGGTCCCTTTCAACCCAAAAAATGAAAAAAAAAAAAGAAACAAAGAGAAAGATTTGTTGAGTCATCCAACAGCGTTTGCATCAAGATATTTTGTTAGCAACCATGCTAAAGGAGTGCATGTAACACGTTCTGGTTTGGCTTTTCCTTTTACAGCGAGATTGATTTGCATTCACATGTGGAAATCTGGTTCGCGACAAGGTCTTCTCCTGCCCCTTCATTTCTTTCATTGTTTCCATCCCATATCTCGGCCAGAAAATCTGCTCTCCTGGAAAAAAAAACAAACCACAGCAGACCATTCTGGGGCAGCCCATTCCCCACCACGCACACGTTTTCTTCGAGACTCTTTTTAAAATTATTTTTCTTTTCTGGTAGGCTGTTTTGGCAAGCGGGAAGGTTTCACCCTTGACCCCATCAAGCTCCTGGGTGCTGGGTGAGGGAACCTCGCTCCCCGAGGAGGAACTTGTCCTCCACCAGCCCCCGGGGTTTCGCAACGAGCGTAGGAAACATCTTGCGCCGGCCTTGATTTATGCAGCAATGTTAGCTAATCTCTTTTATGTAATCACCGATAGCTGTTTCTAAAGGCTCCATCCCCAAAATGGAAGGCAGGAATTAAAAGAGACAGATGCGGTTTGTTCTGGCTCTTTTTTTTTTTTTCTCTCTTTTTTTTTTTTTTTTTTCCTGGTGAGACAGCCTCAGAAACACCCTGGTTCCTTCGTGGCGATTTACGCGGGGGTTGAAATACGTCGCACCCCCAGGCGGAGGGGAAGGTACAGGTTATTTGCTGCCCAGCCCGGTTTCACGGACTGATCCCGCTCACACCAAAGCGGCTGGAATCGCTCCGGGTTTATTCTGCTGAAATGCAATCACAGTCCGGTCAAAAGTCGCGGAAGACTGAGTTTTCGTTTACCCTGGATCCCGTTCCTTGGCACCGCCGCAGGCTTTGGGAGCGAAAGGCATGCCTTTCCCACCCAGAGCTGGCTGCCTTCGGTCACCCAGAATGACTCAAGGAAAGGAAAAATCCCCGAAGATCCTTCTGCAGCATCTCCAGGCTTGTTCTCCTCCAGCCTGAGGCTCGGTCCCCATCCGCACACATAACAGCACCCGAAGGATGATGTTCCCAGCACATCTGGATGCACGGACCAGTCAATCAAAGGTGCATTTGGAGGTGGGCAGGGTGCGAGCAAGCTGGCAGGAGACCCAAAATCCTGCTCCTGGGAGAGAAGAAGTGTCTGCTCAGCCATCCCACCTTCCCGGCTTAGAAATAAAGATGCCTCTTGTTTTAGGGACGGAGCCATTGCCTGGCTCATACACGCTGATGGAAGACCCTCCTCTTTACGTTTTCCCCACGGAATTTTGTTGCCAAATAGGGCCGCATTTAGGTTCTCTCCCTCCACCAAAGGCTCCCTCGCCACAGCTGAATTCACAGAGCAGTCCCCCAGGCCTTAGAGAATATTTTCCCATTTTATCTAAACTAAGCACCGGCTCTGTAAAAAGGGGAAGATTTACGCTTGGCAAACATTTCCAAGGAGCCAATATTTCCCCATTACTTACTCGTGGCTTGCGAATACAAACCTCACACAGCTGGTACCTCCGCTAATGATCCCATTACAATATGTATTGAGCTGATACTCTGTGATATCTCATTGAGGTATTCATCCATGTCGGAAGGGATTTGTCCATAAAACCATCTCCTCTCATACCGCCATAGGATGCTGCATTCATTCCTCCTTCCTCTGTCATCTGATGCTGCCTAATCCCACTCAGTGACATTCAATCACAGGGGGAAAATAGGACAATTAACCGGCAATTAATTAAATTATAAACTGTAAGGAAGAGCAGAATATTTGTAAACCTTAACAGCCTTATTAACATGCACATTACAAGCTGGTTGCACAATCCTATGGCTACGGATGTCTTCATACACCCAGGACATCACACAGACTTTAAGCAGGGGGTAACTGTTGGTCACCCCAAAGGGCAGTGGGGAGCCCCTGGGTTCTTCCATCCAGGCTAGGAATATGTTGACTTTCAACAACTCAGGCCTGAGGTGGCAGCCACCCAGCCTTGTCACCCTCTGGGTGCCTCTGGTCACCCTCTGGGGTGACCCAGGCACCTGATCATCACGAGTGGTGACCATCAGCTCCTTCCCCTCTTCCCTGCTCAGCTGGTGTGGGCTGGTGGCTCTTCTGTCACAAGGACACAAGTGCCTTGGGCTGGGGCTGAAGTCTGAAAGCCCATGGGTGACAGTAACAATGGATTATTATTATATATATAGCATATGCAATGTGGGTTTGGTTAAAGAGATTTCCTGTAGGACTAGAAGAAAGTAAGCGGGAAGAAAACAAGGGCTTGGGTAAAGCACCCTCTGCAAAATCACAGCAGCTGTTAGAAGGCAATGGCAGAGGCTCCATCAACGAGGAACTGGGCTCAAAGCTTAATGCATCCGGTAACGGCGCCTGATCTCTGTTTAAAAGTGATGAAAGAGGAGTTAAAAACCAATCCAAACCAACCCAAACCAACCTAGGCATGAGCGAGAGCACAAAGCCATAGCCAGCCCCAAATGAGGTCCTGGGACCTTCAAGCACCGCAGTGGTCACGCGGTCATGGCGTCACTCAGGTCCCCTACAAATAACCTTCACAAAAAAATCTCAAGGTGCTCTCTGTCTTTATCATACTATTTCTGTAATATTTTTGTCTCGGAAAGGTGACTGAATCAGTCCGTCTAATATACATTAAACCTTTGACTTTTTCCTAGTCTACTCGTTCCGAAAGAGGAACCCTGTGAAGCAGAGTGGGAAAGTGACCTACTAAAGCTGGGAAATTAAGAGTGCAGAAGATGGATTGAGCTGTAAATCAGGTTTGCTTCCAACGGCAGGTACAGCCCAACCAGGCTCTGCCATCCTCCCCCTTCTCAACACCAGCTGCATCCCAAACCTGGGCTGTGTGAGCTCTGGTTCTAGTCCAGCGTTATTTTTGTCACACGTGAACTGGGATGACACGCACCCGGCCCAGTTGTTTATTTGTGGAGCCGTGGAACTGCTGACCGATAGCCAAGGGCTAATAAAAGTAGCGTTCTCCCTCCTGTGCCACTCTGCGCCAGGTATCGGTGGCAGGATGGACCTCCGGGGCCACCAAACCAGGAGCAGCCTAAGATTTTCATTCCTAATTCTGATGGGGCTGCATCACCACCTTGTCTTCTCTCCCAGTTCAGCTCTAGGTTTAGCCAGGGATTCTGTCCTTGGCTTATTTTTTTGGGCAAGCTGATGCTGCTCCGCTGTTGGTACCTCGTGGATGCGCAGGCTGTTCTTGGGAGGCGTGAGGCGGTCGGATGTGACACAAGGTGCGAGGTTTCTTTCCCAGCTTGGAAGGGAGAGGAAGGAGCCGAGCGTTTCCAGACCCACTCCAGGAGCTCCAGTCCCCAGGGAGGGCTGGAATCCGCTGCCGACTGGCGCTGGGAACACCCACGTTCAGCTAACCTGGCTGCAAAAATAAATACAAAAAATGACAAAATTAATCAAACAAGATGGGACACCAGGCATTTTAAATACAACCCAGGGTGAAAGCTCCAAGAAACTGTGATGACCAAGGGCCAGATCTGGATTCCTGAACCCCGGTCTGGGGTATTTCTGACCTCGGCGGAGACGCCAGGGCCAGTGAGATCAGAATCTGGCCCAAATCACTTGGCCTCCCGCTGCACCCCGTGTTGTAACTACCCACGATGTTGACACATTCGACTTGCCACTCGTTTGCGAGACTAATTACACATTCGCATTTGTCTGCGCTCGCTCGGCTCCTAGCAACTGCAGTCACAGTCCTAATTAAAATAATAGACTGAGATTGGTAACATTACTGATTTAACAGGAAATTAGAAGAGTTGCGTTCGCAGAGCTTAGGTAATTGACACCAACAGCGCTTTTCTTGTAATGTGCATTCTGTGATTGATTTTGTTCCCCAGTCAGACCTAAAAGCAGCTTGGGAGCACATCCCACCATCAGATTACAGTACAGAGGAATTAAATGACTATTACACCACTGCCTGCTCTCGAGCTGGCAGCTGCGGGCTCGAGCGCGGCTTTGAGCTTCCAAACCAAACATTAGACCTGAAATTATAAAGCCTGATGTAAAATAAAACATGTTCAGTTCTGCTTTTAAGAACTTCCACGCAAGGGGCTCATCTGATGGCACTCCGGCCAGGAAAGGGGGCTGCAGTTGAGACAGAGGTACCTTCTGCGTCCTTGTTTGCCTCAAATATCAATTCCCTTAAAACGGGGCATGGCCTAAAGATCCTATAGGTTCCTGTCAGCTGATGGAAAGGCTCTGTGCACACCACTGAATGTGCAATGCACACACCCCCTGGTGATACAGCGGTGGAGCTGAGAGCAGATGGTGACGGGGAATGTTCAAGGCGTGTAAGAAGATTCCATCCTCACGTCGAAGAGAGGGAAGGCTCTGCTGCCCTAAACCCATCCTGCAGCTTACTCCACGTGGAGAGGTCCTGCAAGGCAGGAAGGGGAATGGGATTTCTGGAGGTGGACCTGCTCGTTCTCATGGTGGTGTAAGTCAAAATGGGTCCATACCAGCCCTGAAGAGACGAATCAGTCTTTCTCTATTGAAGGGACCACCATGGAGAACCCATCTCTGCCCTAAGTAGCTTCATCCAACTGCTGGCCACTTCCAAAAATGTTCTAGTCAACTCACATCCTTCTCGGATACTTGAAGGCCCTCTATGATCACTACCAAGCAGCATCTACAGATTTTCCTGAAGATCAGTCCTAAAAAACAAGGAGAGTGAGAGTGGACAGCACTGGGGACCTCAGGGGTGAGGACAGGGTGAGTGTTTGTAGGGTTTTACCAGGTGCCATCGCTGCCAGGAGGTGTGATGCCCTATTAGATACACCCCCCACATGGCAGGGTAACCTGCAACACCCAAAATTTCAGTTCTGGGTGACTGAAAACCCTTTGCTGGGTTCAACCAGCGATGTTCCGCACAACTTTCTGCACACACTGACTAATAGCTTTTATATACCAAGAAATATTATTTAGAGCTATACATCTCCAGATGAAGACACCGCCTTTGGAAGGGTACACAACTGCTGCCCGCTTCCAAAGAAACGCATCGCCCGTAAATTATTGTGTAAACTGTGCACAAAGTGCCAAAATTGCATCAAGTTGCAAGAATATTAGTTACTTAATAGTCATACGCTCCCGTGGGCTCCTTTCTGTTTGCAGACCCAGAAATGTGCTGGGAAGAACAAAGTGCACGTGGTCGGGGCTTTCTTGCCTGATATTAATCCCAGCACAACAGGGCTATAAAATGTTTTCATGAACATCTATGTCTTCTGCAGAATGCTTCGTGGAATAATACTGCTGAGAGAGCTGCAAGGTAGGAAATACCCACCCGACGGTTTATAAATCCTATCCATCTCGGCACGTCTCCGGGAGTATTATCAGGGCCCTGGAGAGCGAGTGCAAACGCTACTCTTGCAGCCTGCATAGATAATTGTTTATAAAAGTCTTCCTTTCCTTCTGCCGTGCCTGTGAATGATTACATCCAGAGGGTATTTGTTGTGTCCATCTCGCTTGGCTCCAACAGAGGCATCGCACAGGGGATTGCTCTAGTAAAGCCCCTGTTGGTGCCTTCCCGTTGGGTACAGACAAGAGGGTTCGGGGCTATGCTGCAGATATTTCTCCCCGTGCTTTATCCCAGCTTTCAGGTAAAAATGACAGCCTGGGCTTTAATCACTCTGCGTGTGCACTGAAACAGCTACCGGGGCAGTCGCTTCTGGGGTGTTCCCGTATCCCACAATTTAGACCTCTCTGCTATTAGCAGGTATTTGATCCCATAAATACTGGCCAAACGCTCAGAATGGAGGCCTGCTGTTCGCAATGACAGCGTGGAGCTAGCCTAAAAATTAAGTGCCATCATCTTCCCCCTGCGTCCCTCGTTGACCTGTTTTGATGGAGTCGCCTGTTTACACCCCACCAACAGGGCAAACTGCTCCCAGTGCAGGCGATTCCCACCCTGCGTTTCCTCCCTGGGGAAGCGCTGAGCGATTTGAGATGCCCAAGAAATTTATATCCTATAGGGCTGGGTTGGGGGAGAACCTCCACTCCAGACACCGAGATCCACACATGCTTGACAAAGCTCCTGCCACCAACCATGTCTTGCTGAGCAGGAAAAAGCCACCAGCGGCAGTGACCAAGTGCGACAGGCAGATTTCTTGCCTAATCCGTTGCTTTCATCCCAGCTGAGCAGAGGAATGTGCCCAGCACATCCTTTCTGTGGGTTCTCTCCCAAATGAGAAACACAACTCCCCATCTTAAGGAGCTTCCAACCCAGCTGGGAGTCCAGAGGCAACGCATGGGAAGAGGCAAATGGGAAAACACCATGAGGCAACGCCGCCGAGTAATAAATCGTAAGCCTCATGGCAAAGCCGAGTTGGAAACACATGAAAAATCTTAAAACAGCTTGTTTGAACACTGAAAAAGTAGGTGATGGATTCCGTTTGATCCTTAATGAGAGCCAGTACGGATGCAGCACAACTGGCCGGGGCAGTGAGAACAAGACATGTACGTGTGCTGTGATAAAGCAGGTGAATAAAGGGGTGCAGGTGCGCCAGGGGTGACGGCCGGTGGGACGGGATAAGGACAAGGGTCCTTGTAGCTGCGTTCTGGATGGCGCAGAGCGGCTCAGACACATCAGGGCAAAAGAAAAAGGATGTTGCCAGGAAGGCAGTGGCTGCTTGGACAGGAGCAAGAGCTGGGGAGCGATGTAGAATAGCCCGTACTATACAGATGCAATCCACAGAGTAAAATCTGTGTCTCTTCGACATAGCATGGAAGTTGATGGTGTGCTGAGAACTGCATGTTGCCAGCCAAAAGCCCTACTTTGTTACCAACAGCAACCACGGACAAGCAGGAGTGGGGCACGTGCAGCCTATTTAGAATTAGAGAATGGTTTGGGTTGGAAGGAACCTTAAAGATCATCCAGTTCCAACCCCCTGCCCTGGTGGCAACCTCCCACCAGACCAGGTTGCTCCAAGCCCCATCCAGCCTGGCCTTGAACCCCTCCAGGGATGGGGCAGCCACAGCTTCTCTGGGCAACCTGGGCCAGTGTCTCACCACGCTCAGAGTGAATAATTTCTTCTTAATATCTAATCTAAACCTCCCCTCTTTCAGTTTGAAGCCATTACCCCTTGCTCTATCACTACATGTCCTTGTAAAAAGTCGCTCCCCAGCCTTCCTGAGGTCACTTTAGGGACTGGAAGAGGCTCTAAAGTCTCCCCAAGGGCCTTCTCTTCTCCAGGCCGAACACCCCCCAACTCTTTTCAACCTGTCCTCACAGCAAGAGGGTCCCCAGCCCTCGGATAACCTTTGGGGCCTCCTCTGGCCTTTCTCCAAGTCCTTCTTATG
>QJSC01016343.1:34129-61086 GCA_003697955.1 Calidris pygmaea
GGGAGAGTGACTGGTGGGGGGGGAATGGCTGAGGGGAGAGATGGGGAAAGGGGCGGCAGGGGAGAAAATGGCTGAGGGGGGAAACCCTGCCGGGGGGGACATGGCTGATGAGAGAGCCCTAGGGAGGGTAGAAAATGGCTGAGAGACCCCGGGGGGACACATGGCTGAGGGGAGAACCCTGGGGCAGAAAATGGCTGAGGGGAGTGACCCTGGGGGGACATGGCTGAGGAGAGAGCCTCAGGGGTTGAGGGGAAAGCCCTTGGAGGGGGGGAAATGGCTGAGGGAAGGGCCTGAGGGGAGAAAACGGCTGAGGAGAAAGCCCTTTTTGGCGGGGAGGAAATGGCTGAGGGGAGAGCTTGAGGGGGACATGGCTGAGGGGAGAGACCCCAGGGGGGTGAAGGGAAAGCCCTGGGTGAAGGAAAATGGCTGAGGGGAGAGCCTGGGAGCAAAAGTGGCTGAGGGGAGAGCCCCTGGGGGACAGAAAATGGCTGAGGGGAGAGGCCTGGAGAGGAGAAAATGGCCGAGGGGGAGACCTTTGAGAGGAGGTTGAGGAGGGATCCCTGAGGTGAAATGGCCGAGGGGAGACCCCTGAGGGGAAAGGGTTGAGGGAAGGTCGCTGAGGGGAGAGAGGGGAGATGGCTGAGGAGGGACCCCTGAGGGAAAATGGCTGCAGGGGGTGTGCTGAGGGGAGATGGCTGAGGGTCGCCGCTCTTGTCCCCTGATGTCCACAGCTTCTTCTCCTGCGGCCACCAGTATTTGCCACCCATTGACGAAGGCTCCTTCTGGTCCTCCATCACAACACCTTCCTGTCCTCCCCTGTCCCATCAAACCAGCCGAGGGAAGCTGGCAGGGGTGGTGGTGCTGGTGGCCCTGTCACCCACAGCCCCTCGCCCAGGGGGTCCTGGGCCCATGGTAGCCCCCAGTAAGCCCAGTAAACCCACTCCTGCGATGAACAGGGGGGACACTGGGCTGACATCTCTACAACATCAGTCGTTTTTCCCTAAAAACAGAGTTCGTATTGCGCCCTGTGTTTTCTCTTCTGCCCAAGCCCGGAGGGGAAGAAAAGGGCAACATGAAGGCATCGTCAGGCTGTGCCTTCCCATTCCTATACCAAAGGTAGAGAATATTATAAATTTAATAGTTCTTCATAATTCATAGCTTGCTTGTGGAAAAAAAAGAAAAGAAAAGAAAAAAAAAATCATAATAGCTTGGTGTGATATGTCAGGCATCTATAATTCATGGCGCTGAGATCACACAACTGCCATACAGTGGGAGTTCGCTCCACGGAGTGAGATGTTTGTAATTAATCTGTGAAAAGAGAAACAAAGGCAATAAACGAGGAAGGACAATAACTGAGGGACAGATCCTGCCACCCGTGCTGACATGGAATAGTGTTCGGCCAGAAAGCTTGAATAATCCCTGGTTAAAGTCAATAAAATTAGCCAAGAAGTGGGGTAGATAGTAAATTTACCGCTGGCTGTTTCATTACAGCGCAGTTGGATAGACACAGACCGGACTGCCCTTTCGGTTAACGAGGTGACGAAAGCAGCAGGACAGACGGTGCTTAAACTGAGCTTGAAGAAAAGTCCAAGGAGACAAGACACAAGGAGTCAGGCCTTGTGGCTGCAGAGGTGGTGTGAGGGAGCCCCAAGGCTGCACGGTGGGGACGGGGGGACACCCTCCACCTTCCTTGTCCCATCCTGCAGGCTGGGGGACACCGGTTTGGGGAAGGCTGAGCAGCTTGTGATCCTCATGGATCAACCTGCTTGACTTCAGCAGGGCTGGGGCATACACTGAAGTGCTTTGCTGAATGGGGAGGTTTCCTTGAAGATGCTGGGAGGGCTGGAGCCCCTCTGCTGTGAGGACAGGCTGAGAGAGTTGGGGGGGTTCAGCCTGGAGAAGAGAAGGCTCCAGGGAGACCTTAGAGCCTCTTCCAGTCCCTAAAAGGGCTCCAGGAAAGCTGGGGAGGGACTCTTGATCAGGGAGGGGAGCCATAGGATGAGGGGGAATGGTTTTAGACTGAAAGAGGGGAGATTCAGATGAGATAGTCGGAAGAAATTCTTTACTGTAAGGGTAGTGAGACACTGGAACAGGTTGCCCAGAGAAGCTGTGGCTGCCCTATCCCTGGAGGGGTTCAAGGCCAGGCTGGATGGGGCTTGGAGCAACCTGGTCTGGTGGGAGGTGTCCCTGCCCAGGGCAGGGGGGTGGAACTGGATGATCTTTAAGGTCCCTTCCAACCCAAACCATTCTATGATTCTATGAATCAGAGCCTGAACGAGGGTTTGAAAAATTTGTGCTACTAACAAAGATGTGCTGCAGCGGTGGAATAAGGAGAAGTTGCTTCCTAATTGGAAACAGCGAGCTGGAGATCTCCAGAACCCCCTTCCTCTTGCTATTGTCTATTTTCATCCTGGTGAAGCTAAAGCTGGTAACTGTGATGCGACAGCTTACAAACTCCCTGTGGTTTCTCACAATAGACCAACCGTCTACGCTGGTTTTCAAACGACGCAGGGAAATCTTGTAAGATGGCACGGGCAATCAAGGAGGGGGGGAGAAATTAATTTCTTCTAAAGTGGATGCTACGAGGAGAATGAAAACAGAAATCCTCATCCTTCTGGGAGTTCGTGTAACGTATGGCTTTAACCAAAAAAAAAAATAAATCCACCAACAGTGTCAGGCACACCAGACGTTCCCAAGTGTCACAATTAAATTGTTTTAATCTGAGATAAAGAAGCCACCGGGTAGAGGGGCATCTGGATGAGGCAGGAGTGACTCCAAAAGGAAGCCCAGGCCTCGCTCCCAGGGAATTGTGGTAGTTCCAGCACACGGATGCCGGAGGCCAGAGGCATTTGTTGTTTTGTTTACTCATTTGTGACTCCCCCCTAAAAAATAATTGGTTTTCTTTTGTTGCTTGTTTGTTTGTTTGTTTGGCTGTTTGCATTCTTTGGATTCAATTTCTCCTGCAATATGGCCTTAATTTGCATTGCGAGGATCCATGTTTATTTAGGCATTTATTTTGTTCGTTTATTTATTTTTAAATTTTAATCACTCCTAGGCTGCTGGCCCTGCGGAAGG
Organism: Calidris pygmaea; assembly: GCA_003697955.1. Lineage (NCBI taxonomy): Eukaryota > Metazoa > Chordata > Aves > Charadriiformes > Scolopacidae > Calidris > Calidris pygmaea. The sequence goes on from QJSC01016343.1 coordinate 37,205, forward strand.
ACAACGGCCACGTGGCAACGAGGAGAATCAGGAGGTGCAGCTCCAATCTCTGCTGCCTGTACCAACCCCAACGCCCTCACAATCTTGATTTCTGCTGCTCTTGAGGCAAAAGGGGTACTTGTAGGGTGGTGCCTGTAGGTTCAATATAGGGTTCACAGTGAAATCCATGAAATTCCCCTATTTATTCTTGGTCTAACCCAACCTGAGTTTGGGCTCTGAGAGTCTCAGTCATGCCCTCTGGTGACATGGAGCAACGGGAGCCTCTGGCAGGACACAGGTCCCCCTCCAGTGGGGCCACCGCTGGCAGAAAAGTCACACAGGAGGGCACTTTTCCCGCTGTATAGGTCCTCAGGGGAAAGTAAGCAGAAATTGGGAATTTTTCAGGTTCTCCAGCTTCTTGACGCAGCCCACTAAGCACTTTCTGCCACGCGAGACCCTGCAGTATCCTGGTGTTTTTCAGCATCTGGGAAATAGCTTAAGGGAGCATCTGCTGCTTCGCGCTGATGTTTGGGCAGTCAGGAAAAGGGCCCCATGACCCACAGATGAGCTGATCCAGTTGTCACGCAGCAGAACACACTGGAATGAATGATTTTTGGTGTTAACTGGTTCTAACATAGCTATCCAAAAAGTGTATGTGCTAATCCACCCCAAAGGAGCGCTGCGAGGCCCGATGCATCGTTGTGGTTACGACACTGAGAGGTCCTGGCACACAAGACTGCACAAGTGCAAAATATTTTCTTCTACATTTTACTGGTTTTGCCTGGGAGCTTTCTGTGGCAGAAAGGAGCAGCTTGAATACCTACCCCGCGTCTAACAGCGGGACCAGGGTGGTGTTAAACTTCACCGTATTTCTCCTACGGTGTTTGCGTGATAATATTCCGTGAGGGAAACGATAGGAAAATCCCTGTTCTAAAAGGAAGGGTGGCCAAACAGGTGGAAGACAACTCTGTCTTGACAATCTTTCTTCCTGTCTACAGCCCAGCAAACCCAACACGAGCTTGGATTGAATTACCCCAAAACATCACAGCAAGCTTGCCCTGGATTTAAAAACTGGGATCCCGAGTGCCTGCACAGATCAGAGCTAGCAGTGGATGGTAAGAAATGTAGAGCATCAGACGTGCTGGTCCGGTCCAAGCCCAATGAATAACATTTGCACCTGGGTTTCACAGCATGTGAGGTCTCAAAGCCTTAGCGAAAGGATTGATTTTCCAACCTTAGCTCTTCAACCCTTGAGAAAAGCCCGAACGCTCTGCTGCTCTCCCCTGGCTGGACTCCCTGGCACTTCTGTGGCTGTAGTCCTCCTGTTCATCCCATCTTCCCCCACCTCACGGCCTGGTGGTGGAGGTTCTGCCTCACCACGGCTTCAGCATGGAAGTGTATCTTGGAGGTTTCAACGGGAACGATGGGGGCTACAGAAGAAATGCCCTTGGCCACTTCTTCGGCCAAGACGATAGTTTCAAAAAAAGACCTTTTGAATTTTCACAATCCCCCTTAAAAAAAGAAGGGAAATAGGCAGGCAGAGAAAGCCAGTCTGGGTGTATAAATAGCCAGCAAATGGCAGGGTGCTCACCCTTCCCACACTGCGGATTACTTAACACGTCCCATCGCTCGCTCCAGCTCGAGATGGGGGAGCTGCCAGCGGAGCGGTGCCCTGCCTGATAACCGGAACAGCCCACGGGATTGCAAGCTGGCATTCATCCTCCGAAACCTAAACTGGGCAGAGCCTCCTCCTCCCTGCTTCGAATGCAGTCACCCCCTCTCCCGGGGGGCTGGGACAACCCACTGTGTGAGATTATCCAGGCCAAATCAAAGAACAGGGGATGTGTGTTGGAAGGGAGTTATGGAAACACAAGCAAAAACGGTCCAAGCTTCCATGTTTTCTCAGGAATCGTCTGTATAAAAAGCGCAGGGATCCTTTCGCTTACCCAAGCAGTCGGGGCAGCACGGGAAAGGCTGTGAACCCTGGTTTGGCCTTCCGTGGTGTCACCGGACGCAGAGCTCACACCGTCCCTTGCTCATCAGGCCTCCTGGCACACAACTGCTCAGCGCCTCTCTCCTCTGAGCTCAAAACCTCCCCAAGTCCGTACCTTCCCAGTAGGGTGGTGAAGTAGGAGAGAGCCAGCAAATCACCCCCCACCAATAATAAAAATGATGGCATCTTCCATCCAAGGCTCTCAAAGTGCTTGGCAAAAACGAGGTGACCGGTGTCGCCCTCCTGTCTGCCCGCTGAGCGAGCGGCGTTACACATTGTGTGGTGGGTGAGCAAGACCCGAGACGGGGGACGTACACCTGTGTGATGACACGGTGGCAGACAGCAAAGAGCACAGCAGTGAGAGCCTAACCAGCATCTGCTTATAATCACTTATCATTTTGAGTTGGCCTCTGCCTTCGAATCGGTTGCCAGGCTTTTGATACTGCGATTCTTTAAATAGAAATAGGATGAAGGCAGGCACATGGGGGTTTTTATTTTGTACCTGTCCCTTTCCTGCTCTGGACTGACATCCAAACTTCTCGGTTTAACCTTGTCTTTATGGTGTGTTGAAATCAAAACACTCACGCGAACATCCTGAAACGCTGGGGATTTTCAGCTCAGATCTGAACTTGAGATGCTGTTCTCCCAGGCTTTGCAGCGCTCGCTATTTTTAGCTTCGTGTCAAAAAAGTTGAAGCAGCACGTGGTAAGATGTTATGACTCTTAAAATTACTGCAAGAATGTTCCAGGGAATGGTACCAATTCATCAAAAGTAAGTTCGTTGCGTGTGATAACTCTGTGACCTTTGGTGCTTTATCGAATTTGTGGGTCACTGGCTATTAACGTTGCTGCAATTTCTGCGGCAATAACCCAGTGATTACGGAAAGGGAAGTAACTATTAATATGGTAAAAGGCACACCTAAGTGAGGATGTTTACTCGTGTAGGCTGAGAGGGGGAGGGCTAGACACCCTTCAAGATGTTTTCTGTAGCTCTTTTTTTTATGATACTAAAGATAAGGACCTGTTCTCCCTTCCCCCAAGACCTGACAGAATATTGCAGTTGGAAAACAGTGCCCTGGTGTTTGAAATGAAGGATGCGAAGGCAGACAGCGGGCTAGAGGAGGCCTTGTCATTGGCCATGAAGCCATGATAATCCACTTACAACACACATGGAGGCTGCAGGATGACCTCTCTCTAACACCCAGACATATCAGGTCTGATCCCTCCTTCTGAGGTCCTCCCAGGAGCATCCTGTAAGAAGCCATAGATGGTTTCGTGGCCCTGGGGTGGCCCCAGGAAGCTGAGAATGAGGGGCCCCTCTCTGTCTGGCATCTTGTCTCACCCTCCCCACGCAGAGTTGTCCTTAAGGCCCACGCAGAGATGTTTGTAAGCCCACTACCTGTTTACCACTGGTGGGAATTCGATTGGTCACCTCAGCCTCATGGTTTTGGCACCGGGATGCCCCGGGTTAGACCCCTGATGCTGTTCATATGAGCAGGAAGCGTCGTGCACAGCAGCAACGGGGAGATTCACGGCAAGAAAACAAAAGACAGGCAATTGCCCTATGATGGATGGATGGGAGAGGAATATAAGGCCAGAAGCGTCTTCCAGAGCACCAAACACAAGTGCACGTCTCCGCAGTAAGATTCTCATTCTCCAAAACCTGGGGACAGTGCGTAAAGGCAACCAGCCACGTCCTGCATAAATTCAGGAGGACGACACACTGTTATGCTTCATTTCTGCAGGAAGGTCTTCTATTCCCCCCTGTGGAAAGCTGCTGTGTTTAACAAGCCCAAAAGCCTGCAGAATGGACTGTCTGCTCAGAGAAGGGCTGCAAAACACAGGCAGGAACAAAGATCTGGGCCTTGGGGACGAAAGCAGAGAGGTTTGAGCGGCCCAGTCACACCAGTGACGGGAAGGAAAGAGCCACGGCTCTTGCTAACAGAGGAGGAGCTCAGGCATTCGCTAGTGTGGGTTGCCACAAAACCCAACCAGTCTCGGGCTGGTTAGGAAAGTATGGTGCTACCTACACTCCATTATCAGCAGGGTGGGCTGATTTATAGTCCCACACGCAGTTATAGCTTAATAATAACAATAAAGAGGGTTCTCAGGCATTCCAGCCCACTACACCCACATCACCTTCTTGCCTTTGCTAAATTTGCTTCTGATTTATGGTCACATAAGCAAGACGAAAATCAGTCAGCTCAGTTTCCAGATGGTCTGGGGCTAACGAAAGGGAAAAAAAGAAGGGGACAGTTTCCCAAAATGGCCTGGGTTTATCTCTGCCTGCTTTCAGAAGCGTCTATTTTGGAGCTCCCATGATTAGACTAAGCTATAAGTGCAAGTGTCCCCACGGCTTTGTTGATAAATACTGAACTCCTGACATCCCGCCTGGCAAGTTTAGTGAAGTTCTGTTGATGTAAAGCTCCTCGGTTTGTTTTGTGCTGTGTAATCACCCAGGTTTCTGGGACTATTCCCTGCAGGAACACCCTTCTGCGCTTAACTCTCATCTCTCTCACAACGCACCGCTTAGTTGCTTCAGTTCTTCACTCATCAACACTTTCTTTCCAAGATGTTGAACCTCAGCCATATTCTTTGCATTTAGTTCACTGGAGAGTTGAACCCTCATGGGCCGCTAACAGCCCTGCAGTTAATTAGCCTTCCTCAGCTATATTTTTCACCTAGTTTGGATCCACCCTCCTGAGAAACCAGCAGGGTTTGAGAGCCCGTAGTCCCCAGCATTAAAGCAAACGCTGCATCTGCTTCTCCCATCCACCTTGCAGGGCTTCATTCACCTACTGGGACTGATGCGGGGAAAGTAATTAAACATTTATAGCTCTGTAACCTCCTGGCATGTGTGTGGGGCAGCCTCCTGCATCTGACCTATGCAGTGCATGACTTGGCTGCATTTTCTCCGTCACCTTGGCGTGGTCCCCAGCCTACTTACTCACCAGCAGACTTGTCTGTCCCCCACACCAGTAAAACAAGCTCCTTAAAGGCCGAGGGTGGCAGGCAGAGCAGTGTGGGCAGACGTTAGGTGACTTAAGGTTCTCGGCAGCCTAAACTCAGCTCCATATGCTTCATCTTGCTGTGGGGACACACCTTCAGATAGTCACCAGTGGTAGTTATCTCCTGGTGCTTGGTGTCACTGCAGGCAGCCTGAGCTTTGGTGCTCCGTTGAAGCCCACCCTGGGAGGACAGAGGGGCTCTGAAGCCCCACAGAGGGTAGATTGGGTGGGTAGCAAGTTTCTGATGAACGCTCCACCCCAGGCTGCTAAATGGGGGGTTTTCAGGCAAAGGGACCTTTGGGTTGCTCTTCCACCTCGCAGCGCTTCTACTTTCCCCAGCTGGCATTAGCTGGGGGGGAGCTCCTGGCCCTCAACCGGCGGTACGGCTGGAACAGGAGATCTAGATGTGCTCGTAAACATTTTGAAGATGGAAAATAAATCCATCCATCTCGGTAAGAAATGCTGCCCCCAAGAGAAATTTCTGATCATAGGCAGGGCTAAGTGCACAGGCACCAGCGAATTCACCACCAGCATTGATTATTTCATTATAAATTGCTCGCTCGCTTTTTAACGTTTGCTTCTGAACAGAAATGAAACACCGGCTACTGAAAAGAACAACAGCTAATACACAACCCAAAACCTGACTTGCATATGAAAACACGATTTTCCACAGGGGCTTTCCCACTGTTTAAGCTCCTTTAAACTTTAAAGTACGAGCTTCATTAAAATTATAAAAATGTACTGCCTTAGCTGCCGGATTTTTCACTCTGCTGAAAGGAAGACAACTGCTCAGAGGCTGATTGAGAAGAACAATCTCAATCATAACAAACAGTCCTGCACTGATGTTGTTGATCGGTGGCAGAGATGAGGGTGTAGATACAGGAATTGGGGACTTTCCAAACTGTGTAATGGGGAAAAGAAACCAGTCTGCTCTACTGGGGCTGGAGCTACGTAAGCCAGATGCCTCAGGACACCCAGCAATGGCCTCCTTAGTGACACTGAAGTCACGGGTGGCCTCCTCCTTGTTTTGGAGGAGTTGTTTAGGATCATTTCCCAAGAGTCTTTTGCACAAAGCATATGGCACTCTACCTACATGACAATAGCTGGTAGACACCACTAGAGATGATTTTCCTTCCTGGGACCGAAAGGAGATTGGGGAAAGACAGGTGGACACTGAGTGAGGAATGTGAGAGTGGGGAACGAAGAGCAGAGCAGAGGAGGCATGTTGGTCCTTTACCCCAGAGCCTGGCCGGCTCTAATTCTCTTATATCTGCTACCTGATGGCTGCAACAGTGGCTGAAGGCCAGCAGAAGACCTCCCATGCCATGATGTAAGGCTCAGGAGTAGTAAGAGCAGGAGACAGGACTGATCCTGGAAGAACTGCAGAGCTGTGTGGCTTCCCACAAGGGGCTGTGACCTTCTTCACCCTTGTGGAGTGAGTAGAGAGAAAGCTATTTGGTATATTTGACCTTTTCTCATATGGGACTAGTTGGACTCATTGGTTTCTTGAGGCCTTCTCTGGTCTCTAAGGGAAATTTCTACCTGAGACCATAGTTTGACCCAACAGTGTTTTTAATTTTTCCTACATCCTGAGCTGAAGGTAACTGGAAGAGAAAAGGTGTTGTGGTACTGTATGACTAACAGCAATCTTTGCGCCCAAGTCGAGCCAGGCGACTCTAAGGGTCCAGAAAAGATGCTCCCCCTGAAGTAGGGCGTTTTTCTGTTTGCTGTCCCATGGCCCCTTCCCCATGTGACGAGCCACATGCAATTGCCGGCAGCGCATCTGCTACGGGGCTGGATTTACACCCTCTCGTTCTCTGTTTATAGGGGTGATTCATCTTCGGAAACACTGGCTACTGGATGTCATTAGAGGAATATTGCCCACGATGGCATGCTCCGTGCTTCATTATAACCTTTGATTTTCTGGGTGACATCAAATGATGGGAGTGGTTTTTTATGATCACCCATGTTTGTCCAGGCAAGTGCAAGGATGGGCAGGTAGGTCGGGAAAAAACCCTGTGTCTCATTTGGTAGAAAGAAGGAAAACAACTCCACAAACAAAAAAAAAAAAAAAAAAGAAAATAGGAGATAAAAATGTAAACATTTCCTTTCTCCCTAAGGCACACTCAAGAAAAGCCATCATCGTTTTGCTCAGACACTGGTATAACCTCATGTTTCCCGCAAAACATATTTCCCTGAGATCAGCTTGCACGTATCAGGTTTTGCCCATGAATACTCATGAGACACAAATCAGTTCCTTTAATCCGTGATTAGCATGTCACCCCACGCTCGGCGGTTGCATCATGATTTGGTATTATTGTTGAATGGATGCTGTGCTATTTAATTGTTTTTTGCTTAGTGATCTCTTTGCTCTGTTAATATTTAATTCTCTTTTTCCATCCCTCTTTCTACCCCCAAAAGGCCTAAAGGATAGGAAAACATCTTTCATTTTCTCAGGCTTCATGTGCTATTGTAAGAAAATACCTATTCATAATCTACTGTAGGTGATAATGATGATATACAGTCATAACGCTGGAATTCTTAAGTGGTTGCCAATGCTGCTTTAGAGCTGAGAAAAAAAAAATATAAATAGACCTGATCTGAAATAAAGCAGGTTAGTGTGCTTTATTTGCCTTTTCCAATGGTTCGGATAATGAACAAATTGTCATCTTTACATATCCTCTGCCAGATTCTGAGCTGAGTGCTGCGTGTGAGCCTGAAAGACACTAAACAACGCGCTGCCTGGCGCTTCGCTTGCTTTGCAGAGGTGAATTCACCAGAACAAATTAGACCTTTGATTGATCCTTTAAACAAAAAGAAAGGAAAACAGTAACATGAATTTATACGAGCTCTAGCCCGCATTGCCTTTTTTATAGTGATCAATATGCTGGGCATTGTAAACAGCAGCTTTACATAATAAATAGCTGCATTATGTAATGCTAGTTAAATTTAGAAATGGTTATTTTATTACCTTTCGCGCACATAAAATAGAGAGTGATAGAGCTGGAGCCCGAGAGCTGCCACTGTCTGAGGAGGCAGAGAACGGCTGGGCCTGGCTGTGCCCGCCCAGAATAACCCTCCAAATCCTAGTCAAGCAGCTCGGCTCCAGCTGGATGCTCCAGGTCCCCGTCAAAGCCATTGGGTGGGGGTGGCGGGGGCGAGCCCCGCTCTGAAACACAGCGTGCTCAGGAGCAAAAAAACATCTCCGCACAATAAAGATGGAAGATTTATTATGAAGGAATGAAATGTGCTACTTTTGTTCTCCCTGGTGTCCCTATAAAGCTTTTGTTTGACAGGCTGGTTTGGGCTCTGGTTAGCTCCAGTCTCTTCTGTGTAGCTACTGGCTGCTTTGAGACCAGTTGTGTGCAGACTATAGATCAATTATCTTCCTGCTAGGGATAAACAGTGTTTTCCTTTTTCCTCTTCAGCAGCGCTCACTGTTATCCTGGAGCACAGGAGCCCTTTCTTTTTTCCTCCCACCCACATGCACACACACACACACACACACAGATGGGCTACTGGAGGGAGGGGATGGAAGAATTCAAATTTGTTGCATTAATCTTAATAGCCTGATCCTCTTGCAGCCTGCTGCCGCTAACAGCCTTCAGTGTGCTGCCCATTTACAATAGGCTGGAAGGACGAACCCTTTTGTTATAAATAATTACGAGACATCTCAATCCAATAAACGCACTGGAATGAGAGGCCTCTACAAATGTGAGTTTGGAAAAATACAGCTGGAGAAGGAAAGTCCCATTGTGAAATCTTGAGCCGAGCAGAAAACGCTGTGGTTTGGATGTTTCATAATGCAGAAGGAGCTCCGATGTGGGAAACGAGGGGACTTTAATTAGGACATCAGAGCTTAGATGTTTCTTCTGCTTACTGTGGTTGGCACCCATGGACCGGGAGGCTGAAGCGCTCTCAGAGAGGGGCTGTAGCTGGAGCCAAACTGCTGATGGAGTGAAATGCTCTCTCTGACCTGCACTCTGCATTGCAATTATAGGGCTCTGAATTAAAAGTTAATCTAAAGCAGCATTAAACTTAAGTAAAATTGAGATCTAGGTCGTAATTTTACAAGGAGAGCCCATAGGTTGTTAATGGACCGAACCAAAATCTTGATCCTGAAGAGCATCCAGCTTTCTAAAAATACAGATTTGGACTGATACCAGGCATGTCTCTAATAATTACGTGTATTTGATTTTTCTCAACTACTGTTCACAGCTTCAGTATAAATAAGAATCCTGCCCGGCATCTGTTGTGCCTGGAAGTTTTCAGACTTGCTGAGCAGCACGTAGCCACTTTGGAGAAACGGTTAGAAATTATTTAGCTGAGCTGCTGTGAGAGACAAAGAGTTAAAGCTAAATCCCATTCGAAAGTAAACTTTGCAAAAGCAGTGAGTTTTCTCAAAGGCTGGCTGCTCTTGATTTACAAGGATGTTCCCAGTCCTGATTTCAATTAAAGAGAAATCCTCGGGCATTTCTGCAGTTCGGCGTTGTTCTTTATTCCACATTGTTATATATTGAGTAATAAACAAAACAAACAAAGGCTGTATTCTGCAATGAACTCCATACGTCCTGGGCAATCTCAGGGAAATCAATAGGTCGGAGTCTGGCCTTGGGTTGCCTCAGGATCAGTTGTCAATAATCCCCCCAGCTTTAGTGGAGTTTACGTCTGTGTAAGTAAAAAAATGAATGTGGAGATACAAATCTGTCTGTGTATTCCCATTAAAACAAAAAAAAAAAAAGAGAGAGAAAAAAAAACAACTATAGATTCCACTCCTTTATACAGAAGGAGAAATGAATAAATAGGTAGCTGGCATTGTAAACTCTGATTTATTTCCCAAAATCATGAGAGCACTTTTCAAAGAAAGCACGTTAAGCCAAGCTTTGGGGTCTCTTTCTTTGCTTTCCGCTTGTTGCCTCTCTCGCTCCTGGTTCTCTCGCCGGGCTCTGCAGTTCCCAAGGTCCGAGACCTTGTTTGTGCAGTGGTGGCCGAGCCTCACGTGACAGCATGAGAGCGAGCACTGGGGCTTTAAATAGCAGTGGTGATGATGATGATGATGAAAAAAAGAAATATTGTTGATAATTTGTTTTTCTTTGCCAGCGCTGAATTACTGTTTTCTTTCCTGCTGCTCCTGGTAATGTTTTAATAACCTGTATGTTTTCCACCGTAGCACACAGTGCCCATGAGCGCCGAGGCTGTGCTTCCTCCCAATTTCCATCTCTTAATTAAAGCAAAGGAAAAGGAAGGTAAGACAGGAGCCTTTGTCACCTGGTGAGGTCTAAGGGAAAAAAATCCACATGCCTTCCCCTTCCTTGTGAGGAAAGGATGTAGAAGATGGTGGTAAAAGCATCTCAGCCATGGCTGTGATTCCCCCGCAGCCCCAAGGCAACTCTGTGACAGAGTCAGGAGTCAAGTGGGCTGAAGGATCCAGGGCTGTGTCCCCACCCTGGCCATCCTCCCGGCCCCGGGGCCAACAGGCAGCCTTATACCTCTGCCTCAACACTTTCCTGGAGCGATAAAACATTCAGGTTGGAGACATTTTAATGTCTCCCTCTATTCCTCTTGTAACGGAGTCTTGTTTTTAAATAGATCAGATTTTCATCCCCTTTTAAGCCAGCGTAAATCAGGAGTTAATCTGGGCAAAGTCACCTGGCTCTTCTGGAGCCCAGGGAAACGCAGTCGCAGGAGATCGCAGTCAGCCCTTGGGCTCACAGAAAACACTCACCACACTGGGAGAGCAACCCTGTGCTCTGGAGCCAGAAATATCATAACCCACCTTTTCCCATGGGCTCCTCAGATCTCCCGTCCTCTCTTAGAACCTGGCTGGAGCTCACCCAGCGTCTGCATGAGGCTCCGCTCCACATGCCCTTTAATCCTCCCCACATGCCTCTTCCTAAGTCTTCATTTCTATGCACACGCTTCGTAATCACTCATTCTGGCCATAAAACCTACAGGATTTTAAATCGAACTGAAGTCCCAAATGCTTTAAAAGAATTTATGTTGCATAATTGTACTGGTTTGCCTGAAAACAAGTGATGATGTATGGCTAAAATACTCTCTCAGGGAGATGACTCAGATCCTTCCTTGTGGCTTAGACCTTGCTTGGCTGCTGATGGTGCAACTTGGCATCTCTCCTCTAGATGCAGGGCGAGGGAAAGCGAGCAAAAGAGTAACGCACGGAGCAGGGGGCATAAGATGAGAAAGCAGAAGTTATTTGGAGCTTTTGGAGACACTCAATGCTTCCATTTGTTCCAAATCAAGGCGACATTGGACTTCATGGAAAATAAAACCAAGCCCCACCAGTATTACACGGCAGCCCATCGGTGGGTGGAGGATTGTGACTGGTGTGGCAAAGTGGCTGTGTGCCCGGTGGCTCCCACCCACAGGGGACAGGGACACAGGACACTTTGCAGATGTGACATTCAACCAGGGCTTAAATGTCCTTCAGCTGTGATGGGCAGCCCTCAGGATTCCTACGTGGGTGTGGGAAAGACAAGAGACCTCACCTAATGTGTTTCTAAAGATCTACATTTACTTGGTACGTTCACAGAATCATAGAATGGTCAGAGTTGGAAAGGACCTTAAAGATCATCCAGTTCCAACCCCCTGCCCTGGGCAGGGACACCTCCCACCAGACCAGGTTGCTCCAAGCCCCATCCAACCTGGCCTTGAACCCCTCCAGGGATGGGGCAGCCACAGCTTCTCTGGGCAACCTGGGCCAGGCTCTCACCACCCTCAGAGTGAAAAATTTCTTTCTAGTATCTAATCTAAATCTCCCCTCTTTCAATTTAAAACCATTACCCCTCGTCCTATCACTACATTCCCTGATCACAAGTCCCTCCTCAGCTCTCCTGTAGCCCCTTCAGGTACTGGGAGGCTGCTCTAAGGTCCCCCTGGAGCCTTCTCTTCTGCAGGCTGAACAACCCCAGCTCTCTCAGCCTGTCCCCATAGGAGAGGTGCTCCAGCCCTCTGATCATTTTCATCACCCTCTGCTGGGCCCATTCCAACAGGTCCATGTCCTTCCTGTCCTTTGTAACACAGTTTGCAGAGGTGGCTTTGCAGATTTGGGGATTTTGCTGGTTTTCTGCCCTTTGCAGATTTGGGGATTTCCGTTCTGAGCACTCACTAAAACCGCAGCTGCCGCTGCCTGGGAGCAGGCGTTTTCGGCTTGTTATCTCTTTCTTTCCGTCATTACCAGCTGGCAGGGGACATCTAAAGGTCTCCAGCTCCCTGGTAGCCCTGAAGTGCAAGGCGTGCTCTGGTGTAATGTGGTGCACTGGCAGCCACGCAGCCCTGCCACCGCCCTCCACCCATCCTTTTCCTAAAACAAAAATATCAGGTATGAAGTTACCATTGCAGAGTGTACTCAAGTAGCATGTCTGCCTTCCATTCCAAGCAAAACAGAGCAGTCTCATAGCATCGGTTTGCAATGAAATAATATTAAAAATTGTTTAAAAAAAAAAACTAAAAAAATGGTTAGCTTCATGGCAAAGAATAAAATAAATTTTCTCTTTTTTCTGCAGGCAGCACCGAGCATCGTCAGGGAACGTATCAATTCATAACAGCTGTGGGTGGTTATTTCTGTCCCCGACTTCAATAGTTTAATTGGAGAAGCATGGTAAAAGGTAACAGATCTGTGTCCAGCAGGGTTAATTCAGAGGTTAACAGATTATGATGCAAAGAAAATCAGCTGGTGTTTTTTCTCTCTCGCTATGAATAGCGTAATGGCATTATTGCTACCGGAAGGGTAGTCAGCTCCTCTCCGGCTGTGGTCTCCCACTGTGGAGGGAGTAACCTATGAAAAATCGGTTTCCTTTACAAACAAACCCTTCTGCCTCCCTCATTCAATGCCTACGTAGCCATAACATCGAAGGGGTGGTTGCTAATATCACGACTGCTTTGTGATCATTTTTTGCAAGAGTCATTCTTTTCTCTAAGTCCAGGGAGTAATTTTTTCACCATTTAATTTAAAAAAAAAAGAAAAAGTTAAAAACCAAAAGAGTTGTTAAAATGCTTTCAAGCAGTATTTCCATAAAAAATGTTTGTGATTTTTGCTTCCACCTTGTCACATCTTTTGTTCCGAGATGATTTGCTCAGCTCTTCCACCCCATAGCATGATTCGCAATGGCAGCGGAAGGTCACCGTGCTTTTCCCAGAGGGATTCCAGTCCAAACACACCCAGCAGCCTAAAGGAGGAGGAAAAAAATGGCCCCAAGGGAAAGCGGTGGCATCAAAGAACTTTTTGACTCCTGGCGCAGTGCTCTGTTGTGTCCAGGGGGCTGTAGCCCCCTTGCGCTGCCCAAATTTGATGTATGTCAGGAGAAATTGTTTCATTTCCTGACTGTACAAGGATAACTCACAGAGGCCTATTGGCAATGGTGATTTAGAATTAAAATCTGAGACTTTCCAGCTTGGTTTTCAATAGATCGATCTAGAATAGGACTAGTGACAGGCTTTTGTGATGTGCTTTGAGAACCTCTGGTTAAGACACCTGAATTAGTGCTAAGTACTAGTAATAGAGCTTGAAACCCTCTGCCAATGAAATACCTACTTCCATCAAAATGCTCTCAAAATCATGTGCACTCCTCCAAAGGGTAACAAGGTTAAAAAAAAAAGGCAAAAGAAAACAGCAAACACTCTGAAATATATATATATTTTTTCACTCAGGAAAGCTTTCCGATTTTATTGTTTATTATATGTTACAATAATAGAAAATAAATGAGTCTCAATAAAAATGAAATGCTTTGATCTCTCCAGAGTGCTCTTCCCTTTGGCTTTGAGGAGAGTTTCAGGGTTTTTCTCCTGAATCCAAATGAAGCCAGAGCTGAAGCTGCCAGTGAGCTGGCAGAGGCAGCCCCAGCAGCCTGGATTTGCAGTACGAGGTACGTGCGCCGTGGGGCTGCCCCGGGGGGGGCTGCTCCGTTGCTCAAGCACCCAAGAGAGAAGGTGCCCCCAGTCCTGTATTCGCAATTCAGGCTTGAGCTGCCTTGTGGTGGCCATGGGGAATATGGAGAGTAGTTCATGAACTTAAAATAATGCTGTTTGGTTCTCTCAAGCTATATATAAACTGCCTGGAGGATTCATGTTGCAGCTGCTCCAGCAGGAGCTTGGTCTCCTAAGTGTCCAGGGAAGGGAAGGGAAGGGAAGGGAAGGGAAGGGAAGGGAAGGGAAGCTCCCTGCCAGGCTGCACACTGCTTTCTTTCTGTCAAAACCAGGGACAGCAAAACCGGGGTGCAGCCAGGCCGTACACCCTGCATGTCCAGGACCCTTGCTGTGTCCTGTGGTGGCAACACCACCTGGGACTTCAGTGCTGAGCTGTCATCTGCATCCAGGGAAGAGGGATGAAAGGAGATCACCTAACGCAAAGGCAGGGAGCAGGGAAGAGCATTTCTAGAGTTCTTCTCCTCCGACCATGGAAATGCAGTCTCAGTTCTCCAGCTGTCACTGGTTAATCATCACCTTCCCAAGAGCAGAGGGAGAACGAGGATCCGACTCATGACTCAGAGCCTGGACTCCTCCAAGGGGAATGCTGCCCGTTCCTTGGGGCTGGTAAGTCCAAAGGCATGAAAATAGCAGGGTTTTAGGGACAGACCTTCAAAAGAAGTTTCCTCAGATATTACCTTGAGTGGTTTCCATGTGTATTCTTGCCAACAAACTCGTTAGAATATTTGTGGAAAATAAACTCCGGAGAACCATGAGCAGAGCCAAGCAGATTAATTTAAGACAAGCAAATATTTGTGGGAAAGTTTGTGTTTGTTTGCACTGTCCACCCAACGCTATCATGCAACATTTTCCATGAGTACGTAACTTTGCTGAGGTACCTCTTGATCAGAGAGATAGATCAGTTACATGTACTCATTTCCATGTTTTTCAGCTGGGAGGCAGCAGCAGAAATTTCGCTATTTCCTCCAAGAAGAATTTGGGTTTGGCTCTGAACTTCACTCAAAGAGTTAACATTTCTGGAGCCATGACCTCAAAACCACAAATAGAAAGAAAAATAACGTAAGATAGATGAGCACGAAGTTCTGGAAGCCCTAAAGAGCGAAAACCAAATTTCAGTATGTTTTGTAACCATCCTCTTGAGTCAGGGAAAAAAGGACATTTTAATAAAACTGCACCCTAAAGCCCACAGAGATTTGCTAGATAAATCACACACGCACAGCAGATTGTGGGATGAAGGCTGGGTCTGTCGTCCCCCAGCTCTGCAAACACCTACCTAACCATCTGAGCTGGTGTTGGCCGCTCGCTGAGCCTCCTGGACCGGTTGCTGGACTCCCTCAGCACTCAATCCCATGAGCCTTGAAGCCCAGCAGCGTTTTCCTCATTGAAATTCGCCCTGAAGAAAAAGGAAATTTCTGCCAAATCAACACATTTGGTAACGTGAAACACATCCAAGCGCAGGACTGTAGATGACCACCAGTTCTAGATTAAGAGCCCTGCCCCACTGGCCCTTATTGCTGCTCCTCGTGGGCAGCTCTCAGTGAACCACTGCGAGGGTCCAGCCACCGCGGGAGGCTCATGGAAGATTTTGACTTTCCATTTTTTCCCCCTCTTCTGGGTGAAAACTGATGTCAAAGTAGAAGATGTATCTACGGGCTGGTTATGCCGGTTTGCAGCTCTCCCCTCTGCGTTGCACCACGCTTTTTTTTCAGGACCGAAAGATTTCATACTGTGCAAACGAAGCCACCAAAAGATTCAAAGAGCCTCGTACGTCCTGCTCTGGAGAAAACACAGGCAAGGAGGGATGTGCTGCCCGTGTCTCATATATGTAGCTTCTGTATTTACCTTTCGCACAGACTGGTGGATTTATCATATTCTTCTGCCAGAGAAGCTCGATCCACTTCACAGAGGGCAGATTTTATCAGATCCGCTGATTTGCAGCAGGTCGCAGTCTGCTCTCAATTTCTACAGCACCAGCACAAAGAGAAGTGTATATTTTTTGCCTGATTTCCACACGCTTTGGTAAAGATACCCCAGTGTGGGAATCCCTAAACTTGCGTGAAGAGCTTTGAGTTATTGATTTGATTGTTTCAGGAGAAGCGCTTAGACTTCAGAGAGAGATGTTGCTTCTGTTTGCAGATCTGTGATGGAAAAAAGGAGAATTATTCCAAAAAAACAGCTCGTGTGGTACGTACTGTCTCCTGTTTCTCTGCCTCTTAAATGAAGGTGGTTGGAGTTGAGTAGAGCAGATGAGAAAATAACAATAATAAATGGTGAAAGAATATACAAGATAAAGTAAGACAACATGAGTCTGTCTCACCAGCTGGTGAACTGGTTGCCCGGTCTTTCCTGAGCATTGATCATGGTTTCCCACCCCCTTGGTCAACCCCCATTTATAGACTGAGCACGATGTCTATGGAACAGAATATTCCATTGGCCATTCCGTTCTTCTGGCTATGCTCCTTCTCAGCTTCTATGGGAAGCTGAAAAAAGTCCCTGAACAGTATAAACATCACTTAGCAACAACTTAACGAGTATGCATTATTGACATTCCTTGCATACCAAATCTGAAACACAGCAAATAATAAAATTAAATTAACTCTATTCCAGCTGAAACCAGGACAGCCAGGTGTCCCCGTGTCCCGGCCATCGCATGGGCTTCATCCTACATGTCAAAGGTGCTTGCTAATTCATCAGTGTGGTAATCACTGTTCTGGGTGGTGATGCTTTACTGTGAAAAGATATTTTTAATAGCTAGGTATGTGTGTGTACTGAAATGATTTTGCCGTGGATTGGAATCTTATGGCTGGAAATGGGATCACAAAGCGCTGCGTCGGACTGGAAGGAGCGGAGTGTCACAGGGATCTGCGTTGAATCCGGTTTCGAGACAATACCTTTGCTAATGAGGAGCAGCACGGCATGAATTGTCTCGGCAGATGTTCCCAAATTAGGAGGAGCGACGAGCAACGCGGCTAATTGGCAAATCAGGCAAGAAAAACAAGTGAGAAATCCTCTCTCTTTCGCCTGCAAGCGCACGGCGCTTCAGATTAGCGATGCCGATGAGGGCTGACGGGGCTCGCGGTATCCGGTTGCGATCGGGTGAAAGCGAGGGGAGGCACAAAAATAGCTCTGCAGCCCACACTCTCTCCCACAGAAAAGCATAAGTCACCCAGGAGATGCTGGAGCAGCGTTTTCTGCAGCTGCGACCTGCCAGCACCCTGGGACGGGGACCGAGGGACGGCGTACGCCGTCCCTCGGTCCCCGTCCCAGGGTGCTGGCAGGTCGCAGCTGCACTTGGGGTCCAGGACCACACTCTCCTTAGCACCCAAACCTTCATGCCACAGAGGATTTGCTTTGCTCCAGGTGCAGCTGAAGCCACATCTGCTCTGTTGAGCTGGCCACCGTTGCCAGCCCTGTAGAGCTGCGTGCTCCCTGCTGCAGTTCCACAAAAGCATAGGATCAAAGAATGGGTTGGGTTGGAAGGGACCTTAAAGACCATCTCGTTCCGCCCCCTCTGCCATGGGCAAGGGACACCTCCCACCAGAGCAGGTTGCTCCAAGCCCCGTCCAACCTGGCCTTGAACCCCTCCAGGGATGGGGCAGCCACAGCTTCTCTGGGCAACCTGTTCCAGGGTCTCACCACCCTCAGAGTGAAAAGTTTCTTCCTAATATCTAATCTAAATCTCTCCTCTTCCAGTTTGAAGCCATTACCCTTCATTATATCACTACCTGCTCTTAAAAAAAAGTCCTTCTCCATCTTTCCTGTAGGCCCCCTTCAGATACTGAAAAGCTGCTATAAGGTCTCCCCAGAATCTTCTCTTCTCCAGGCAGAACAACCCCAAATCAGCCTTGAGCAAAGCGATGTGAGATTAACCACCAGCTTTTCCCCAGGCCATGCACTGTCCTTCTTCCCCCATGGTTTCACATGGAGTTTTCAAGCAGGAGATGTCTTTCCTGGAGGCTGTCACCCCACTCCTGAGCCAGGTTTTGGGTGCTTTGGTTGTCATCTCCATCACATCAGACCTTCAGGGGAAGTTTCTTAGAATAGAAAAGATGATGCTGAGACCAACACAGCAGCAGCCTTTTGCTTTTCTCCATAGTTTTCTGCATAGAAAACCCCAGCAAACGCTAAAATCGGTTTGCAATATAAGGTGAGCTGCTTCTCCTAAATCCAGACTTGACTCCCCAGAGGTGACACCATTCTGGCCTCAGCGTCCTGTTCAGAGATTGAACTGGGGGACAATGCTCTCCACCCCAACTGCAGGCAGAGCTGGATGCAGTTAAAGATAGGGATAGTGTCACACACATCTGACACCTGGGACCAAATCCAGTGGCCCAGGAGGATGCACCAGGACCTGTTTGTCTTTGGGAGTGAGCCCCATCTCCTCAGAAGTCACCCAGTTTTGTGGTTTCTCTCTGGTGACACTCAGTGCCTCCGAGGCTGGCATCCCAGGGCTGTCATCCCCCAGTGCCACAGTCCCACCATCATCATCTTCTCCATCCCCTGGTTCTGCTTACCCAAAGGAGAAGACGTTCCTTGGATTACACCATCTCTGTTACTCCTTGTGTAAGCACTATGGATATTTTTTACCGTCCTTTTCAATTCCAACTGAAGTCGGTGCCACAGGCAGCTCTCTTAGTAGATTGCTTTTGTGATTTATGCAGGTCCAGAAGAGTCCAAGGATCATTTATCTTCAAACCAGGAGAGAGATGAAAGAGTCATGGTAGTAAAGTTTCCTGTGGAGCTAGATCTGAGCATCAAAGAGGGGAAAATGTCATTGTTTTACTGAAACAAGACGACGTGAGACAGGTTATAATGCAGGGGGATTTTTTTTAACTGAATAATTTGCCTTAAAAAAAAAAAAAAGAAGTTTTGGGAAATGAAAAGTGGGCAAATGAGCTTGATGGGCGCTGCTGGGAAGCTGTCTCTGGGGAGGGGCAGAAAAAGCCGGGTGGAAGCAGAGCCTGGGATGGGGAGGCAGCACCAGGCAGAGCTGGGCTGTAGATGGTGGGTGTCACTGTTGGGAGAGGGTGGGGTGTACCCTGTGACACCACGATGCCCTAGTGCAGGTGAGGAAAAGGTGTGCCATCAGCCCTGTCCCATGGTGCCTGCACAAAGAGACAGGCTTCTGCGACAATCGGTTCATGTGTCAAAGAACGCAGCTAACTGCGAGAATCAATGTGAATTGTAGGACATATTGATCATCACTTTGAACACCCTTGCAGCCCCAGGTTCCTGCTGGAGCTTTATTTCAAAAAATTTGGGCCCCTCACTACAGGAAAGACATTGAGGGGCTGGAGCGGGTCCAGAGAAGGGCAACGGAGCTGGTGAGGGGTCTGGAGCACAAGTCTTGTGAGGAGATGCTGAGGGAGCTGGGGGTGTTCCGCCTGGAGAAAAGGAGGCTGAGGGGAGACCTTGCTCTCCATGACTCCCTGAAAGGAGGGTATAGCCAGGGGGGTCGGTCTCTTCTCCCAAGGAACAAGCAATAGGACAAGAGGAAACAGCCCCAGGTTGCTCCAGGGGAGGTTTAGATTGGATATTATGAAAAATTTTTACACCAAAAGGGTTATCAGGCATTGGAACAGGCTGCCCAGGGAAGTGGTGGAATCACCATCCCTGGAGGTATTTAGAAGATGTGTAGATGAGGTGCTGAGGGACATGGGTCAGTGGTGGTTTTTGTCAGCATTGGGTTGATGGTTAGACTCGATGATCTGAAAGGTCCCTTCCAACCGAGACAATTCCATGATTCCATGACACAAGGGTCTGCCCAACATCGCGATGGGTGTTCCTCTGTGTGTGTGGGTCTGCATGGCCATGTGTAGTGTGGAGGAAAACAGAAACTTCCTAATCTTGGTGAGTCTGAACGCAAATATGGGAAACACCGTCCAGCCCCACTCCTGCACTGCCGTGATTCAGCACGACAGTGCATCTCCTCGACCAGCTACCAGGCCAGAGGTTTGATGGAGCATGACCAAACCATGGCCAGGGGGCCAGGGAGCATCTCCTGCCCTCGCCCTCCCTTGGGGATTGCAACTGAAGCACGAACATTGGGAAATTTGATCACATCAGAGGGCTGGAAGGAGACCGAAGGAAGAAGGGGGCTGGGAAAGGGTCCGTTTACATTTGCAGCAGATGCTATCTAGAGGAGGAAAATACTTTTATTTCCCCTGTGGACCGCCGGTTGATTTTCTTGCGGCAGGCACTAATGGAAAATAATAAAACCCATTTTAGTCAGGCTGTATACAGAACACTTACAGGTCAAGCCAGTACTCAAAACAGACCGTTATGGAACATAACACATTAGTTTGTCACCAGCGTCTACGGCGGCCAGGGAATTTTTACCATTTGAAATTGAATTTTATAGGTCAAGGCCTTTCGTGGAACTTGAAAAACAGAGCGTCTCTGTAAAGTTAGCATGAACGTGGAGGCAATTACTGGGTGTAAAAATACACAACCTTTGTGTTGTTAACAGTGCAAAAAACTGAAGGGGGACCCGTGGTGGGAACTGTGATACGGCCGTAAACCCCAGAATATAACCATTAATTGTTATGGATTCAAATATTTCAGTATCATATTCCTGCCACTAAATCAAACCCACAAAATGCGCAGGAGGCATCTTTCCCTGAAAATTATGTCCTCTCAGTTTATAATTTAAAATTCATCGATGACTGTGAAGGAAGCTTGGTCACAGGAGCCCAGGTTTCTTAGAAATGAGTCAGAAGTAGATCGTTTGTTTGGGAGAGATTAGCTTACTTCAACATTCAGATAACCTTAAATGTCTTCCGTGTGGTTTTATACTTTACAGAATAAATAAAACCAGGACGTGAGGTGGTGCCTGAAGCGTCACACACACAGACACGTGCACACACACTCATGTCTCTGTTTTCTTCTCCATCTTCTCCCCTTGCACAGCCCTGTCCCCACCCCGCTGACCCAGGGGGGCTGTATGAGGGCACCCAGCATTTGCGCTTTGATTGCCCAAATTAGAGACAAAGGCCACTGAAAGCCTGGCTTTGTGCACACTGGAGGTTGAGGGTGGTTCACACACTGTGTGTCCTCACACCGTCCCTGGCACCCCCAGGGATGAGGGTCCCCCGTCCCATGCTGTGCCCAAAAGCCAGGGCATCCTCCAGGGCATTCCTGCTAAGAGCTGCCTGGCACTGATGGCTTTATTATGATACCAAATCTACGTGCCAGACCAGCTGCTGGTGGCACTGGTGGGACCTCTGGGACCAGTGGGACCCACTGGAGTAATCTCCTGGATGGGAGAAGAAGCCTCGTCACTCAACTCATTTATACAACACCAGCTTTTCTGCCATGGCCAAACAGCTTCCAGCTGATTCTCATACCATGTTAATTGGGATCATAATTAATGACAGCAAAGCCTCAAGTCCAGGCTGCAAATATCCCTTCTCGGCTGAGCAGACCCTGCATGAGTGGCTGGTGGGGTGAGGCTGTTTGCTTGCTCAGGGCAGGCATGGTGAGAGCATCCTTCATTCCTCTCAAGCACAGGGGAGTGAAGTATCATTATCCCCATCTTCTAGCTAAGGCAGGGTCCAGGGGAGGCTGTGAAGCTGATCCAAGGGCCAGAGGACATCTCCTATGAAGGGAGAGGGTTGGGGTTGTTCAGTCTGGAGAAGAGAAGGCCCTGGGGAGACCTTATAGCAGCCTCCCAGTACCTGAAGGGGCTACAGGTAAGATGGGGAGGAAGGTCTTTATGAGGGAGCATAGTGATAGGACACAGATTAATGGCTTCAAACTGGAAGAGGGGAGATTTAGGTTAGATATAAGGAAGATGTTTTTCACTCTGAGGGTGGTGAGAGCCTGGCCCAGGTTGCCCAGAGAAGCTGTGGCTGCCCCATCCCCGGAGGTGTTCCAGGCCAGGCTGGAGGGGACTTTGAGCAACCTGCTCTGGTGGGAGGTGTCCCTGCCCAGGGCAGGGGGTTTTGGAACTAGATGGTCTTTAAGGTCCCTTCCAACCCAGAACATTCTATGATTTTATGATTTTATGATTTAACATAAGGATTTGGCACCATGCACACGAGTTCCCCACAGTCCTTGTACATCAGGACAGCATTTTATTAGTGTTTATCTGAACTGTTTGCGTTTCTGTTACTCCACCTTGTATTTTCTCCCTTGCCTCACTGAAGAACATCTTCCAGGATGGGGGGACAAAAACCCACAGCCCCTTGCTCTGGGGCTGAACCGGACTGACCCTGCTGCTTTGCCTTTCTTGCCGAGTCAGCAAGTGTGCCCGTCAGCTGTACACAAATAATCACTGTGTTTTTCTTGCCTGCCTTTATGTATTTTTGACCCAAATCTAAGCGTGCATCTCAGGAGTGAAGCATGTTGTGTTACTAGTAACTGATGGTAGGTGGGAAGTTCACACGGCCACTCCGTTTTCCAGTAATATCCACTAAAGTCTGGAATCACTATAATTTCCGCAGTTTTTTTTCCCTGTAATTCAGCTTTGATAAAACCCTCCCTCTCAGGGAGGAATTAATAGCATGCTGTGGTTGTGCTAAATATCGATTGGCTTTTTTTTGGCTTTGTATGGAAACCTGCAAGGGCTGTTGGACAAGAATCCGAGAACACCAAATATTCAATCAGCTAATGTTTAGATAATGAAAATGCCTCTGTTGCGCTGTGTGCGGTACTTTGATGGACAGTGAGTGCCTCCGCGGGGAAGGCAGCAGCGTGAGCCCCTCCGTGCAGGTGGAAGCAGAAGTGATGGAGGAAGAGGTCCCAGGGCAGAGCAGCCTCGGAGCTAGAAATAGCACTTGTCGCTCCGAATTGCCCTTGTGCAGCGCTGCACGGTACCCCAAAACCCCATCGCTTTTCTTTTTTCCCCAAGGCTTTTATTATTCTAAGGCTTCTAAAACCTTTCTTGTCCATGGAGAGGAAAGATTACCAAGTAAAATTTAAGGATGTAAAACTGGGGGGGGGGAAGGGGGGGAAAAAAAAAAAAAAAAATCAATTTAAAGAGTATATGAATATGAGACATAACACAGTTCATGTCTGTGGGCTGCTTTTGCTGACTCTGACAAATGCACGCTCATTTCAGGGACCTGTGGTTTCCTGCGGGTCCACGGAGCGCTCTGCAGCGCGTCCGGACCACGTTCTGCGGCTGTACCTGCGAGCAGCATTTTGCTCATCCTATTTTCAGATGACAAAACCATCGCGCGAGCTGCTCATCCCCGGGTCCCCCGCTGATGGAGGTGGTTTTCATGTCGAATCAGGCCCTGGGTGTTACGTTTTGGATGAGATCGCTGTTGTGTGTCCGGCTGATCCACCAGGCTGAGAAGCAGCGAGAAGACTCCATGAGCCGCCGTCAGCACAAAGGGCCGGGAGGAAGGACCCGAACAATAAGATCCATTCGGCTGCTCCCTTGTGGTCTTGGTCCCCACGCTGGAGCCACGGAAAACTGTAGGAAAAAGTCCTCTGTGAGATGGGAAGGGTTATTTTGCACTGCCAAGGAGACAGGAGCTCCGGGAGGAGAATGGCTTTTATGCAGAACTCTTGTAAAATGCAGTGACTACGGATGTCTGTGGGTACAAGCCCAGCAAGTTCCAATGGGAACCACCTTGGGTGCACGTTGGGTGCAAATCTCCACCCAGTTGGCAATTTCACCCGGGCGCAAGCCAGCCAGCGCAGGGGTTTGTCTCCCGTGGGAGTTAAACCTGTGCAAGAGCTTCAGGATCAGACACGCTGATTTTCCCTCTGCTGCTACGAGCCTGTTGCACAACAGACGTGCCTTCAGTGCACAAGAGACCTCCACTTTCTGCATCGCTCCTGGCCCCTGGGGGTGTTCCTGCCTCCCATGTGCCTGCTCTGGGGGCTTTCCCACCTGCCGTCTCCTCTGCAGCTGGTGCAGAGATGTAGGCAACCCTGTAAGGTGATTTAGACCTTAAGTTTAGGATGAGCTGCCCTGGGAAATTGTCCCCTTTTTCTCTTCCCTGACAG
>QJSC01016343.1:61130-85563 GCA_003697955.1 Calidris pygmaea
GAGAACTTTTATAATGACTCAGAGATTTCTAAATTAAATGTAAAATGTTTATTGCCGAGATGCACGGCCATACATTATGCATTACTGTTTCAATACAATAATGTAACTCTGGTAGAAATTATCCATGTGAGCTGCAATCAATTTTGGCTACTACACTTCGTGTGCTCCGCAATCTGGTCATTCGCCTGTGGAAAAGTGCTTTTACTTGATTACTTACGCTGTTGATAATTGCTGTGGCTTTTGGCAGCGCCGGGGTGTTATTTCACTCCCTGAAATTGCCAGCGCTCTTTGCGGAGGGACCAGGCGTAGCTGCGGCTGCTCCCCCAAGCCCCCGTGGCTTCACCTGGCCCCGAGGAACGCGCAGACTCCAGCACGTCCCTTGAAGACTCGTTTCAACCACATGGACTTTCACGGGCTGCTACTAGCCCACTTCATGTGGCCAGGAGACCAGCATCACCCTGTCTCCGGCTCCTGGGCCACCCCTTGTGACGGCCCGTGCACCGGACTGGCAGCACTTGCTGTTTTGCTGATGTGCCCCCAAAATCTCATACTCCCCATCGGGCTTCAATATTCACCCGAGTCCTGTGGGTTTTGCTCTGTCTCCAAAGTGAGCGCTCCAGAGCGGTGATGGGGCGGTGGAATTGTGTGAAAGAAATTACTGTCCTTCATTTTATGTGATAAGGAAGAATCCCAAAGGGGAAAGATGCTGAAATAATGAGTTCACTGTAGGGGCATGAAGAATCAGAGACAGATATTTCCTGTGACTCCATTTGGGCAGTTATCACACTACTATCCCTCTTCCTGAGTTTCGTCAGCCTGTCTCGGTACCAGAGGATGCCTAAAATAACCTGGAGTCTAAAGGTTGTGTTAACCCCCGTGTGCTGACACGTTCCATCACGCTCTGCGGAGCAAAGCAGGGTCTTCTCTCCGGGCAGGACCACTGTGCTGCTCCATCACGCTCCTCACTGGAGGAACAGGGAAGCTCTGGCTGGGGGCCGGCAGCATGGAGACACCAAGTAGAGCATCAGCCTGGCCAAAAGGCCTGTTCCTGCCTCCAAAGACCTTACAAACCGTCCTGGCTGTACCCCACAGAGGAGGGGTAACCCCGATGCCATCCTCGCTCCAAGAGGCATCCCTCTGATGTTAACCCGAGGTGTCGGTGAGAGGGGAAGGGCTCTGCCGGCGTTTGGCCACCGCTGACTTCAGCGTAAGGACGTATAAATCAGGGAGAGGGGAGAGTGAGGGCTGACGCTCGCAGCTCCCAGCTCTCTCCCCTGTTGGGCTGATTTATTTTGCGTGGGAGCAGCAGTAGCAGTTTACGCCTTCTCGTGCAGATTACAAGATAAATCTGGCTTTCAATGAGAGCCGTCGGTGACTGACACTGACAGAGCCTTTAAATCACCCCAGCTGCCTGGATATAGCCAGGGGCCAGATTTGGCCCCGCAGGTCAGGTCTCTTTTTTGGCTGGTGTAAATCAGCACAGCTTGGATTGAGATGTGGTGTCAGGTTCGAGCGCCAGTCTCATTTTTATTTAAGTGTCTGTATGGTAATTCCAGCTCAGAGGGACACCTCAGGGCTGCAGCCTTCGCTGCTTGATCTGCCAGCTTTTGCCAAGGAGGATCTACCTTTCCTGGTGAAAACTTCTGTGTAGTGACAAAAAGTCTCCTTGTGGGTATCACACAGATGCTCCTTTTAGGACCCACCTCACTGCTGAGGTCCATCCATGCGAAGATTAATATCCTTCTCAGCATTAATTTCAGTTATTCATACTCTCCAAAAACTTTTCCACTGACTTTGATGCTGCAGACAGATTGTCAGCCAGTAGGAGCTGGCCTGGGCTCCCTGAAAGAGCCAACACTATTTCCTCCTGGAGATAATCTGCTCTTGCCCGGGCAAACTCTCCAGCATTAAGGTAGTGAGAACCTCCAAACAGGAGATGGAAGTCCTCACCGTGCTCCAACAGGCGTTGATGTCTTCTGTTGTACGTCCCGCTGCCCTCAGCAGGTTTGGCATTGCTGCCAGATGTGCACTGCTGTGACAAGCAGGGACTATCCTTGTGCTCTTGTTGGTGGGACTGATTTAATCTTAGAATAGAATGGTAGAATTGTCTCGGTTGGAAGGGAGCTTTCAGATCATCGAGTCCAACGCTGCCAAAACCGCTACTGAACCATGTCCCTCAGCACCACGTCTGCCTGGCTTTTAAATCCCTCCAGGGATGGTGACTCCACCACTGCCCTGGGCAGCCTCTGCCAAGGCTTAACAACCCTTTAGGTGAAGAAATATTTCCTCATGTCCAATCTGAACCTCTCCTGGAGTTACCTGAGGCCATTTCCTCTTGTCCTGTTGCCTGTGATTTGGGAGAAGAGACCGACCCCCCTGGCTACCCCCTCCTTTCAGGGAGTTGGAGAGAGCGAGAAGGTCTCCCCTCAGCCTCCTTTTCTCCAGGCTGAACACCCCCAGCTCCCTCAGCCGCTCCTCGCAAAACTTGTGCTCCAGACCCCTCACCAGCTCCGTTGCCCTTCTCTGGACCCCCTCCAGCTCCTCCATGTCATTTTTGTAGTGAGGGGCCCAAAATTGGATTCAGTAGTTGAGGTAGGTTGCTTCTCCTGAGCGTGCACCCAGAGCAGGATCAGACCTGCCAAGTGGGCTCCATCCATGGAGCTGATTCTTGGCCAAACATCGCTGTTTGACATTGTGGGAGCATAAGCATGTGTGTATCCTCTATCAACATCATACCCAGACCATAAGGTCATTTCTAGACAGGTTTTATCTGGGCTAATTACACCATAAATGGAATAATCTCACCAAATACAGTATGTCATAAAAACAACCTTTTTTTGAAATGATTGTATTTTGCCTTTCTTAGCATTTTGCATGGTCCAGGATGTACTGAACTGTGTGGCAATGGTCCAGGGGCTGGGCCGGGGAGGAGAAAGGAAAACACCAGCTTATTTCTCTGCCTCTTGCATCCACTGCTCGTCGTGCTGAGATCCTGACGGCTGCGCTCCCTCAGCTCACATTTCCGTTCCGTAATTTTCAGTTCCACACAGTGGTGGTTCAGTGTGAGTTATCCAGGGAAAGGTAGGTGTTTGCAGTATTATTTGGTGTCCACCCACTTCCCAGCCCGCTGGGACCTACATTTGGTTGTGGTGTGAATATACATCGAGGGCGCAGTCCTCATAGACGGTCGGTGAAGTCACCACCAGTAAAATGGGGTCCACAGTAATTTTGGAGACTATTGTACTTTCTATAAAAGCCCAGCAGTCCTGGAGACAACTGATAATCAGGGGCCAGAGCGCTCCGGCGTGAAACCCAAGACAATTAGACAGCAAAGGAGATACTGTTTCACTGCTGCTTTACACCTTCATGAAGAAAAGCTGAAGGCAAAAAGCTCTGTTGTTCCTCCTTGAGCTTTTTCAGAGAGACTGGCAACACCAAAGTGCCTTTACAAGTGGAAGGAAGTACCCTGTGGGTTTGGCGTGCGTGTATGCAGTTATTTATTTATTTAGCCTTCGTTCTGAGGAGTTCACTTTGCCACACTTTAGATAAACATCCAGTTAAAGCAGAGTCTTCTACAGTTGTGAATTATCCTTGTGGCTGTCATTACCGTCCCGATTAGACCCCTGAGGGCAGAGCATCAGCTGGTGCAACAGGACATCGCGCCGCTGATGGGCCTGGTGGTAATTAGCGCTGGTTGCAAATTTATCTCTTCCTGTAACTTAGTAGCTAGATGGCACTGAAGGTATTTTGTGGCATCTGCTGTCTCAGGTATGGCAAAGAGATGACTAATTTGCCTGTGAGTGGTAAATAATTGCAGAAATTAGTATTATTCGGGGTTTTTTTATTATTGCTGTTGGACCAAATCCTGGCTGCTGCTATCGCTGTCTCACGTGGGTGTTGTGACTACGGTAACGACTCAATGTGATAAGTGATTCAGACCCCTCGCTATCCAGCCTGTCACGTCCTGGCTCCGTAGGCACCCGGTGGGAGAACTGGCGCTAACACGCCTTAGTCACCTCCTGCAGATGGGCTGAAGACAGCCAGAGACTCCACGTAGATACGAGACGAGGCGACTGCAAAACGTGGAGCGATTGAAGAGAAGGGTAAGAGAAGATTGGAAAAGGCTGGGGGGAGAAGAAATCGCCGTTTCTGGGATTGTTTATAATTTGTGACTGACTTGGCACAGGGCTTTCATTCCTCACCGCGGAGGGGAGTTGCCAAAATTGGGAGCAGCTCTGGATTTCAGTGTCTCATGATTTCATCTCCTTGGCTGCTGGTATGAGACCGTGGTGCTCCGGGACCCTTATTTATTTTATGATTCAGGCAGAAAGTTCTCAGTCAGAATCACAAAATCATTATAGCTCGAACAACGTGTTCAGTGATTCAAGACCATTTCTCACCCACGTTAGCGCTTCCCGTGCTGCTCTGCTGACTCCACCACCGTCCTCCACAGAGTTTCTCCGGCTTCAGAATTACCTTTTGGCACCGCTCCTGGTGAATGAAAATAGGAAGCTGGATTGCTTCACTAATAATCATATTTCCAGTTTGTTTCAATTATGCTTCTTTTCCAGTGTGTGTTAAGCGCTTGTTTTCGTCTCACTGGTCCCAGGTGTGTAAAATACGTGTATAAGTGAGAAATAGAGGAGCCGGTGACCCACTTGCTGTGGACTAGTCTATGCCAATGGGCCCAACACTGATGTGGGGAAGGAAAACCCACCCCAACACCAGCAGTGCTGGGAGGCTGCAGGTCTCATGCCGCTGGTCAGAGACTGGATTCCATTGCAGGTCTCTGAGGGGTTACTGGGGGACACTGGAGTGGCTCCTCGCCATGTCTGTGATGTCCCTGCAAGCACAGCCCTGCACAGAAGGTGAGTGCGATGGTGGGATATTTAGAAACAAGACCAAGCTTTACAAGAGGTGCTTTAGTCCCCCCCTTCATCTACCTGAGAGCCCATTTCCACCTCAGACCGGTGCTCAGACAGGGGACCAGAGAGACCACAGTGTGAGGAGGGGACAGGGATGCCTTTTCCTGATTTCCTGCTGTTTTGAAGAATATTTTGGAGCTACCTCAGTGGATCCAGCTGCCTGACAGGAGACACTTCTGACCTACTTGACTGTGCTGAGGAGTAGTAGGAAAGGAGAACGAGGGTTACATTGCTGCATAAAAGGAGCTGTGCATCTGATTGACCTAATTTTGGTCTTTCTTGCACTCTTTTAACTCCACTGGCTCCAGCAAAGGAGTGCTGATTTTACACCAGAAGAAGCTGACCCGGTTTCCGTGGCCTGCTTTCGCCCTGCACTGGGGCTGAGGTGACATTGCTGTCATCGGCTGCCCTGGTTTCCCTGGGTTCAGGTTTCTGCAGGAGCCCAGGACCATGGCATCACACCGGTGGCAACCATGGATACAGCCAAATCGGGGTGCGGGGCAAGAGGGAGCAGGGCCAGTCCCCTTGGCCAGACCTTTTGCGGATGGGTTGCTCTAACCTACATCCTCCTTACAAGCTCAAAGAGCCAAATCATGGTGAGAATCCCCGCTGCGGGGTAACACAAGGGTCAGCTTGGCTGGTTGGGTGGGAGATGCCCAGGCCTGCAGCAGCTCCATCCCCTCCTGGCACCCTGGAGCACCACCCCAGCTGCTGGTCCTGCATCTGGATGCTCTATCTCCATGATGGTGAAGGACCCAGAGACACGAACCTCCCCGTACACAGCGATCACCCTCCCCTCCTGTCCTCCTGCCCGGCAGATTTGAAACCCCCCTCCGAGAGCTGCATCAGAGGAGCTTTGGTGTTGAAGTTTGTTAATTAATATGCTGCAGTTAACTGTGTCAAAAGCTTTCTTCAGGTCAAGGGAGACGGCTCCTCGTGTTTCCCTTTGATCGGTGGCAGCGAGGGTGTCGTCGGTGTGAAACGGCGACGGCGGCTGATCGTGGGCTGCCCCTTCTGTAACCACCTATAAACCACGGGAGATGAACCCATACAGCTCTGCTGTCACTAATATCATCAGGCATCCTCTGATAAACAGGCAGGAGGGGTCCAGCTGCTAATTCTTTAGGATCATTTCCTATTATTTTCAGGGAATAAGGGCACGAGGTGGGCATCGGTGAGTGCAGCAGAAGCAGGGATGTCTCCTTGCCTTTACTTTTATCTCAAAATAGGGGCTAGGGGAAATGGCCTCAAGTTACGCCAGGGGAGGTTCAGGCTGGATATTAGGAAAAATTTTTTCCCCGAAAGGGTTATCAGACACTGGAATGGGCTCCCCAGGGAGGTGGTTGAGGCACCATCCCTGGAGGTGTTCAAAAGAGGGGTTGATGTAGTGCTGGGAGATATGGTTTAGTGCTGGTGTTGCTTTTTGTTTGTTGTGTGGGTGTTTGTTTTTGTCAAAATTAGGTTGACGGTTGGACAAGATGGTCTTTAAGGTCCCTTCCAACCTAGAAGATTCTGTGATTCTGTGAAAACTGCTCAGTCAGGTCAGTCAATTCAGGTTGGGTTCCTTGGATGGATTTGAATGGAAACACCTGTGAAAAACACTGGAAAGAGATAAACACGCTTTATTTTTGAACTCTAATAGTTTGAAACAATCAGAGGCAATCACAATGAAGCAGAAAGGAAAACAAAATCCTTAAGGGACGGTGTTCCAAGTAACTGGAAAAAATAAATGAGAAGCACTAAAAGCCATTAGTTTTTCACTGCTCCGTGACAGCTCTGGCTCTCCCCCTCCCAACGTCCCCAGCCTTTCAGTCAGCTCAGTGAGCAGAAATTTTTCACCCAGTCTCGGCGTTAAACTCCTGGTGCCAGCTTGGCCTTGGCTTGGATGACGGAGAAAGGACCCGGGGTCTGGTGTTTCATGATTAAATGGAGGTTTAGCTGTCTCAGGGTCATCGAGGTTCTGACCAAGTCGGGCCGTGGGGGATGAGGTTTCTGGCTTGGGCGGCCTCGTCTTACAGCTCCTCGTGTTGGTCTCAGTTTATAAACCCGGGGAGCTCCACTGTCTCCATTTTACATGAGCTCCAGCTGGAGATGTGACCACTCGCCGAGTAAATCAGTGGAGAAACCGAGAGCAGAGTTTGGTGCGGGTCCAGCAGGCTCCTGTCTGGCTCTGAGACGTTTTTCTATCTGTCCTCTATGTCTCAGGTATCACCAGTGCCTGGGGTTACACCATCCTTCTGCTTCCAGGACATACATGCCCAGTTTTAGAGGTCTGAGTGTGGGAGGAGAAATCTGCCCCCCCCCCACTGCTTCAACCCCACAGAAACCATCCCCATTTGCCGGTTGCAGAAGCACAGCAAAATGCAAAAAAAATCAGGTAAAAGGTAAAATTCAGGCTAGGAGTGAGAAATGCCTCTGCTTTCTGAGCCCCACACCTTGAGGAGAAGACCAAGCTGGCTTGCGAGGGGCAGAGGAGTGGACACTGCAGCACTGCAATCCCGGCTTGCAGGCTGTCCCTGTATTTCCCGGCCACTTCTGCTTATTCTGCTTGACAAAAGCAGAGTTTTAAGTCCTTTATCTAATATAGCTACGCAATGACAACTCGGGGATCTCAAAACATGTCAAAGCACCCAAAGAAACCCCGAGGAGTGCAGAAAACCTCACTCGTGCCGGTCCCCCGAGGGAACGGCGATAAAATGAAGATTTAACAGCCCTGACTGGTTGGGTTTCTGCACGGACCCTGTCGTCGGGAGTGAAAATAAACAAAGGGAATTTTTGCCTTCCGCCCCTCGCCCAAATAAAAGAGATCTGGGGCTGGGCGTACGCTGAGATCGGATGGCAGGAGTTTATTACTGCTGGCAGCGACCTTGTCAGCCCCGGAGTCTACAAATGCCTTAAAATATCAGCCGTGGGGTTTCTGGAGCAGCTATGCATCCTTTTGGGGTTGGGTGAATTTTATGGCTATAATCAGGCACCTCCATTACTCATTTCTGCTTTTTCTACCCAAAAAAACGTCTGACAAGTTCAGCTGCTAAAGGCAATCTGTAAAAACCAGGGCCCGGACTGTCGGATCGCCCAAGTGCTGCCTCGTCTCCTGCCTGGTCGCTAATGAGAGATGGGGTTGTGCTGACAGACACCGACTGGCCAGGGAGGAGAGGGAACAGAGAGCCGAAGTGATAAACTCCTCTGTTTAAAGTGACGTTTTCTGTGTTGTCAGCTGCTCTGGCTCTGACAGCCTTTGCAGAGTTAAAAGAGACAGCGAGGGGAAAAAAAAAAATTAGAAAAATTCCTTCCCTCTGACTTGATTTTCAGAAATCTGGTCTATACCATTTATTTTTAGTACTAATGTGATGTGGTTTAATGTCCTGTTGATTAAGTTAAACTCCCTGGGTGATGTAGATGAAGCCTGAGGTGAATCACAGAATCACAGAATCTTCTAGGTTGGAAGGGACCTTAAAGATCATCTTGTCCAACCGTCAACCTAACTGACAGAAATAGACACCCGCACAACAAACAAGAATCATCACCATCACTAAGAATCCCCAGGTAAAAAACCATCTGCCCGTCCCAGCAGTTTTCCCGGCCATCGGCCCACAGTGATGGCCACGGACCAGCTGGGTGCTGGGTTGGGAAGGAGGGGAGAAGCGTGGGATACAGCCCTTCCCCATCCCAGCATCGTTATTATTTACCTTCCCATCGCTTGGGAAAGGCACAAGAAGAGGGATCTGGGGGCTACGACAACCTCCTTGTGCCGTGGCGAAGTGGAGGGGGTGAAAATTTGCTGTGTTACTGAGACGAAGTGTTTTGAGTTGACCCAGAGCCTTTGTCCCCTCACGTGGGTAATTTCTCAGGGAATTTTGCAGAAATTGCTCAGGAAATTGGGGAATGGAAAAACTTCCGTCAATAGTAGAAGGAAAAAAAAAAAAAAAAAAAAAAGAAAAAGATTTAGTTCCTACACCGGCTGAATTTTAATATTATTGTGAAAAAGTGGGGTCTGGATTCACACAACCCAGAGGACAGGGGGTTTGGGAGGTCAGCTGTGGTGGGTTTATCCCAAAGGACCCCGTGGATGGGAGAGGTCAAAACCTGGTTCCCATGGGGCATCTCACCCATCACCCCCATCCCTGGAGGGGTTGAAGGCCAGGCTGGATGGAGCTTGGAGCAACCTGGTCTGGTGGGAGGTGTCCCTGCACATGGCAGGGGGGTTGGNCAGAGGACAGGGGGTTTGGGAGGTCAGCTGTGGTGGGTTTATCCCAAAGGACCCCGTGGATGGGAGAGGTCAAAACCTGGTTCCCATGGGGCATCTCACCCATCACCCCCATCCCTGGAGGGGTTGAAGGCCAGGCTGGATGGAGCTTGGAGCAACCTGGTCTGGTGGGAGGTGTCCCTGCACATGGCAGGGGGGTTGGAACTGGATGATCTTTAAGGTCCCTTCCAACCCAAACTATTCTATGGTCCGATGATCTCCAAACCTCTCCATGTGCCAGGTCCACAGTGGGGCTGGGGCTGCCCTTGTCCTTGGGTGTGTGGACACATCGGGCACATCCAGGGAGGGCTGGATCTGCGTTTCCACCGATTAAGAAAAAACTGGTCTCCAGGGAAGCCAAACAGGCCAATTTCATAAGTGCTAAATCAACACGCAGGGAGCTCCTGCAGGACTGCCTCCATGGGAAAACATAGAACCACTGCTCAAGTAATTTAACTAATAGAATTAAAAAAACAAACACTTTGCACACAAAAAAATGACAGACGATCTACAAATAAATAACCTCTCAATATAAACACAGCGAGAAAAATTCATTAAGTGCCTTTTAAAAGCATCAGATTTGACTTAGCAGATCTTTTTCAGATATTCCTCTCAAGCAAACCTAAACATCAAATAATAATTGTGTAAAGGCAAGTACTATAATAATAATAATAATAATAACAACGCTGAAAATGCATTATGCATCTTTTCCTTTGATAAAGGTCTCTGTGCGTTTATGAAATGTTCATTATCAGTACTTTCCCACTGTATCTGAAGAAGAGAAACCAGCGCTTTGGAGTCTGAGCACTTTGAGTGTGCGTGGCAGAGAACAGAGCTGAAGCGACATTATTTCTCATAGAATGATGTTAAAAAACTCTCCCTTGTGTTCTCAGAAAAAAAAATATTCTGTTATTTATTTGAAATTAAGACCAACTCAGGAAAAAAAGTCCCTTTTTTATAACAGATTCAGCTAATGTTCTGTTTTCTTGTAATTTATATTAATAATGATTGCTCTAATCTTTTAACGTATTTCAACAGTTTCAGCAGGTTTATGGGGTAAGATTGCTATTATTTACTTCAGTGACTGGTTTTATGGAATAGCTGCATCTTTCTGTGGAGTTAGATCAAATGCTGAAATGAAGGAAAATAAAATATGACGCTGGTTCTCACTGCTCATATAAGAAGCAAAAAACCAAACAGGGCAAAAAGGACAGGATAGATATTTAAAACATTAATGCTGCCAGTGACTGTGTCTAGACTGACTGAGGTGGTGCTTTTTTGTGTTGAATGGAATAGTTTGGGTTGGAAGGGACTTTTAAAGATCATTCAGTCCCACTCCCTGCCCCGGGCAGGGACACCTCAAGTTGCTCCAAGCCCCTTCCAACCTGGCCTTGAACCCCTCCAGGGATGGGGCAGCCACAGCTTCTCTGGGCAACCTGGGCCAGGCTCTCACCACTCTCAGAGTGAAAAATATCTTCCTTATATTTAATCTAAATCTACTCTCTTTTAGTTTAAAACCATTACCCCTTGTCCTATTGCCCTGCTAAAAACTGTGTCCCCGTCTCTCCTGTTAATCCCCTTTAGGGACTGGAAGGGGCTTTAAGGTCTTCCTGGAGCCTTCTCTTCTCCAGGCTGACCTCCACCAACTCTCTCAGCCTGTCCTCACAGCAGAGGAGCTCCAGCTCTCGGAGCATCGTCGTGGCCTCCTCTGGACCCGCTCCAAGAGGTCCATGTCCTTCCTGTGCTGAGGACTCCAGAGCTGGACACAATACTCCAGGTGGGGCCTCACGAGCAGCAGAGCAGAGGGGTAGAATCACCTCCCTCGTGGCCACGTTGCTTTTGATGCAGCCCAGGATACTGTTGACCTTCTGAGCTCCTTGGAAAATAGTACGATTTTTTTTTTTTTCCTGTGGGACAACATTAAAAATACCCAAACAACCCTTATAAAGGTGTTGTCATCAGTGGGGCTGGCAGAGTGTGCCAGGGACAGACCCCCCCATCCCAGGCACAACACGGATGGAGCCGCGGGCACCAGCCCCTGCTCTGAACCGCTCCAGAAAGAGTCAGGGATCCCATCCAAAGTCCCATGAAGTCAAGGGGCTCCTCTTAGCTTCAAAGCCAGGAAATACATTCTTAAAAGCTGAAACCAGTTTTATAAACAGACCTAAATCTGGAAACCGCTAAAAATTTATTTTATTTTATTTTTTTCTTATATGATAATTGGAAACATGTGTGCCCAGCTCCCACTGCGTTTTGGAAGCGTCTGCCCTAAGATGAACAAGCCCTGCCGCTCGCCGGGCTGGAAACTCCCCAAATCTCCCCAAGCATGCAAAAACGAAGCCTAAGAGCCGTCAGGACGGACATCGAGAGCTGCAGGAGGAGCGGGACCCTGTTTTTATGACTTTAAAGATGACAACTGCAAAGGCTTTCAGATACCAAAGGATTTGGCAATGAGATTATCATAGCAATTAATGACACAAGAAGAAACGATCCCTTCTATTCCTGTTTGAAGATTTTCTCTGGGCAAAAGATGATAACTTTATTTATCCTCTGTCAGAGAAGTATTCCTTTTTTTTTTTTTCCTTGCAATAAAAATGGTCTGCAATGATTTCTTAGGTTATTTCAGGTATGTGAGATGAGTCATGAAGGGTTTGACACGTCGCATAACACTTGTCCTTCCTGAACAGCGGAGTGAATGAGCGCTGCAGGGCACAGGCCACGGATAAACACGTTTGAACTTCTAAATGTTATTGGGATTTTAAATTTGAAATATTACATTGGGAAAATGTGGAACAAACCAGGCGATTTTCCTCCTAAATGATGGCCCTCCTTTTTAAGCCAACTTCAAAGCTGGCTGAAATTATTCAAAGTGTCAACTCTGAGGAAAAAATTCAGTGCTTCCTTTGCTCCTACCAGAAATATTTGTCTTGGTGCACCAAAATGCAGAAGAATAAATGGAAATCAAATACACAAGGAATTCATTGAAAAAACAAGCTGTGTACTTACCCAACACAGTTGCAATCGTTTCCTGTGTTATCCTTGCAAAATTAAGAAATACTCAGAGCTAACCCTGTTGAGGGATTGCTACAGACACCACAAAGGAAATTTAACAGTAACTTGGAAGTTTTTTTGGTTTATGATGTTATTCCTCAGACACTTCTTTTTTAAAAAAAAAAAAACAAAAGGATTGTTTTCCTTTTGCAGAAGCATTAAGACAAAGATGGGATGCAAATAGTTCTGTATTCAGATGACTGTGGTCGTTTTCCCCCACGCAGCTGTAAGATTTGTGCCTTTGGCACCTATTTCTCCTGATAACCATGCATTTCTGATGCTGTTTTCCAGCAGTGAGCCTACCCTCTTCAAAATTAGTCACTGCAGAAAAATCCCTGTAGTGGCAGGGATGGTAAAATAAAATCGTGATGAGCGCGGATGAAAAATCTAAGAGCCTGAATTCAGGTCAAGAGCAGCACTGATTATTTTGAAAGGACTCCTATATTTCTAAATCCTTGGCAGCGCCATCAACTCATTTCGTTCCAGACAGTGAAATTAGGATTTTCTCATAGACGAAACCCTGATCCTGAAGAAAAATGCAGGGCTGTAGCACACACACGTGCAATGGGGCTGTGCACGCCTGGTGTGACTGAAGTGACTGTTTGCAAAATTGGCTTTTCCTCAGCAAAACCTGGCTGCGGGTCACGTCCCCGCCGAGCCCTGCAGGATGAGTTGCTTTGATGTCATCAGAAAAAAACAGAAGAGCCCAGGGTGCAAGGCCGAGATGAACCAGCTCTCCCCAAAGCCTTATTTCGCCATGGGGTGCATCCTCCTGGGGCCCGCCATGGGCTCTGGCCGCTGTCATCGACACAAACTCGGGGATTTCCAGCATCTTACTCCAGAGGGAAGGTTTCACAATGGGTCAAAGTTCAGAATGAGGAAAGGTTTCCTGGTGCCCTGCCACGTCGGCTTTGGTTTCGCTCAACAACAGCCACCTCTATCCAACCACCCGCTTGCCCCTTGGACATTCTTCTCTTCAAATGCGGTCATGCAACACTCGGCGTCTCCTCCCACCGTGGCCAAGCCCCTCTGCCCAAGTGCTTCACCATTTTTCTTGCTCTTCCCTAATTGTGTCCCATTTGTTGGCACTTCTGAGCTCATGAGCTGCCCCCAGAAATACAAAAGTTGGTATTTTCAAAGCTGACGAGGTTGATATTTTCAAAGCTGCCCACAGGAATTGGCTACCTCATTTCTTCTTTTGGGTGGGTTTTTTTTTTTTTGGCTGCTGGCATTAAAATCTCCAAGACAACTCTGAAAGCCTCAGCCTGGGGATTTAGGGGGCAGGAACGTGGGTGAAGAAATTGCCCAGCCCACACGAGGAAGGGGATGCTGTTGGTCCAGGCTCTGCTCAGCCCTTGAGGTGGCTGTGCCGTGTTGGGGCATGTGGGAAACATTCCCCCAGGACTGCACTCACATCCCCACACCCCTGGGGATGAAAACCAGAGAAGAGAGGCCATCACCACCTTTACATTTCATGCTTCATTCCCATCAGCCCTCCCTGTTATCACACTGCGTGTATGATGCTTTTTGCAGGTAGCCAGGAGGCACAGAAAACCCCAAAAAAGCTTAAATCTAAGAGTTACCTTTGCGCAAAAAGATCGTGACACATCACATTTCTCCATACAAATCTGTGCAGAGTTGGGGCCCTCCCCTGTGTAATTTCTGACTTCAATAGGCAAGGGCTGGTTGTGAGCCATAATTAGAGCTGGCCGGGGAACAACAGCTTTGTTTCATGGCAACTTCTGAGGTTTCAAAATCTGTTTATGTTCTGCAGAGGAAGCGAAATCAAAACATTTCTGATGCGAGATGGGGGCCCGTCAAAAACGTCCGTGTTCTGAGGGGAGAGACCTTCGTTTCACTCCGGGTCTTCCCCTGCCCTCTTTGGGGCCACGGGGCGTGCGTGCAGCCGGGAGCAATTCCGGGCTGGATACGCCTGGGTGCCAAACACACCGGTGCTCAAAAGCAGCCCATGTGTTTCGATAAAAATAGACGAGGTCGAAAACACCTTCACTGCTCTTTGCCTGAAACTCTGGGCTCGTTTGGGATCACGCTGACCCGGTAATGTGTCGCGCCGGCGGCCGACCTCAATGGACACGCTGGTCATCTCTTTGGGACATCTGTCTAGAAAGACCTTAAAAATCTGATTTTTTTTTTTTTTTTTTTTTTTTCCCCTAAGGTCTAGCAAAGACTTTTAAAAATATCTGCTCTGTGGGGATATTAAAGGCCCCATGGCATACTTGGCAGGAGCGGGCGTCTGCCCGGGAATCGCTGGCATTTCCTCTCCTGCCCCATGTGTTTGCTGACCGTCTGCGCCGCCGCTGCTCGCCCTCCCAGAGCGGCTCGGCGCAGCTGCGTGTTCAGCCTGGAGCTCACAAAATGCTTTGGGATCCCTTCCCTGAAAAGCTGCTAATCAATTATAGCTGGATACTTTAGTCCTAACATCATCGCGTCGAAGAAGTTTTCCTTGAGACGGAAAGAAGGACTTGAACCAGCGGATAATGGTAGTTCCTTGACCTCAGAG
Organism: Calidris pygmaea; assembly: GCA_003697955.1. Lineage (NCBI taxonomy): Eukaryota > Metazoa > Chordata > Aves > Charadriiformes > Scolopacidae > Calidris > Calidris pygmaea. Next base: position 75,874 of record QJSC01016343.1, read on the forward strand.
TGGTTTGAGAAATGGCACCTCTCCATTGCCATGGGTGCAGAGAGGCTCATCGAAACCTCTACAGAGCAAAGGACTGGGGTTTTCCTGCTGGGGTCTATGCAGCTGGAAGGGGGAATGCCAGCCAAAATTTTTCTCCGGTTGGGTAATATTTTATAGTTTTATAAAACTTGCAAGTTTGCAAAAGCTTTGGGCAAATTTGTGATCTCGCAGATCAATGACAACCTAAAAGCCTTTGAGGTAGCCATTATATTGACATAAGAGGAGACCACCTACGGGCCTCGCCAGCCTGACCCAGCTGGATGTCAGCAACTCCCTTCCCAGCCTCCCTACGCCCAAAGAAATTTCCACTCCGACCTCAGACAGCACGAGCCTTCAGGGAAGAAGAAACGGGTTTCAAACGGAGTCCCACTTTCATCTACCAGCCCCTCGCTTGTGCTACTGATTGATGAAGACCGCCGCGATGAGAGCCGGCTTCTGCTCTGTGATCTCCCCCATCCCATGAACTGAGATAAGACAAAGGTGGTGGCACAGGCAGGCGGAGAAGGACTCCCCTGACATCTGAGATCTGGGCTCTTGCACTACTGCTGAGCCGGGAGAAGTGGAGCTGCTGTCTGGGGGCGAGACACAAACACTTCTGCAAAGTAATATGGGACCTGAAAGTCCAGCTTCTTTCCCAATACCAGAGCCCCTCGCCAGGAAGTTTACAATAAGGAACAGAAACCGTTCTCCGCCAGATTCACCATCATCACGTGCTTAACCCCTTTGGCACGTGAAGGAGACTCGAGGGTTGCCTTTCCCATTCGGGAAGACTCGGGTTCAGTAGTAGACTCCAAAATACACAGGAAACGGGGAAATCGCGGTGCAGTGAGATTAAACTTCTGCTTCCAGCTCTGTGGATGGCTTCCTTCTGAGCTGGGGCTGATTTTCTTTCAGAAAAAGTAAAAATACTCATCTGGTTAGAGAATCGCTTACCCCTCCATGGCCCTGGTCTTTGGAAAAGCGTGCAGACAGCGCCCGGCCACTGCAGGAGGTGACACAGGGTTGTGGGTGGCTCGGTGGCCCCAGCAGCAGGCTGAGCACTGCAGCCCTTTGGGGCCCTTGCAAAAATGACACATCTCCTCCAAAGGCCTTTCTCCAGGCAATATTTTCCAGGAGAACTGTTCAAAGGTGGTGTAGAAAGTGCTGTCTCCTGATTTTCCCACCCCAGTCAGGGAATAGCCCCAGCTGATGTCCCATGAGCCGGCAGTTTTGCAAGAGAAACCTCTGTGCTTCACAGTTGTTCAGGTCCCCCCTTTATCAGTGACAAAGGAGCAACCCCAACAATGGGGTCTCAAGTCCTTTTCAGTCAGAAACCTTGAGTTTATGAACAAATTACATCCTCTGACTCTTCAGGATGCACAGAGCAACACCCACGTGCGAAGTTCAGTAAGTTCCATAAGATAAAATCACCTCTTCCACACTTAAAACAGCCCAATCTAGATAAGGAAGGCAGGCAAGCTTTTCCAAAAAGTCATTTGTCTTCTTATCATGCCAGTCATTGCTTTCCCTGGGGAAGTACAAGAATTAATTCCCTTTACCCACAATTAGCAATTTTTATGACTAAGGTTCTTTTTCTTTTTTAGAATATTTTGCACCTGAAAAGTCTGTTTAATTAATTTTCACAGAGCGGTGAGTCTGACACCAAAGCAAAGGAGCAAAGTGAGGAAAGCAGATGTGAAAACATGTCAACCCAGGAAGGGACAGAGCTGCTTGTGCAGGCTGGGGGTGCTGGGGCTGCTCCCTGCATGGGCGGGGATGCCAGGGACAGCCAAGGGCATGATGCTTTCTGCTCTCTGGCCACGTCACTCATCTTCAGAGCCAACAGGACTGGCCACCCCTCCTCACTGCCTGGAAAACAGCCATGGAGGTAGGCCAGGGCCCTCTCTCTTCCCCAAGCATCTCAAAGCCACAGGGAAGGCTGATGGGCATCAGAAAGCATGGGGAGATCCCTGCTCCTCTGGACCTCTCTTGTACCCTCTTCTCAGAGGCGTCAAAGGCTTCCAGCTCTGTTCCATCGCTAACATCCCCCAGCAGTCCCACTGACATCAGTGACATTTCCCCAGCAAAATATGATTTAGAGGTGATGAAAGAGCAAAAGCCCTGGCTCCGGAGCGCGTCATAGAATCACAGAATGCTATGGGGTTGGAAGGGACCTCTGGAGATCATCCAGTCCAACCCCCTGCCAGAGCAGGGCCACCCAGAGCAGGTTGCACAGGAACATGTCCAGGTGGGTTTGAATGTCTCCAGAGAAGGAGACTCCACCACCTCCCTGGGCAGCCTCTGCCAGGGCTCTGCCACCCTCAAAGTGAAGACATTCCTCCTCATGTTTAGGTGGAACTTCTTATGTTTGAGTTTGTGCCCGTTCCCTCTTGTCCTGTCACTGGGCAAAAGCGTCACTGAAAAAAGACTGTCCCCATCCTCCTGACACCCACCCTTTAAGTATTTATAGGTGTTGATCAGGTTCTCCCTCAGTCTTCTCTTCTCCAGACTAAAAAGGCCCAAGTCCCTCAGCCTTTCCTCCCCTCCTGCCAGTGGTTGCTGTGCTAACAGCAGCCTATTAAAAGAAAGGAGTCTAGTAACTTTAACGAGGGCAGTAGCTTCCTAATAGCCTGAGTGCTTTCCTCAGTACACTTCAGACTTAAAAAGCCTTTCTCCGAATAGCTCTCCGCTGGTTGTATCACCAACAGCAAATAGCTCGGGGGGAGGGAGATGGGTTTCTCTGGCGTAGGGCTCAGGGGTGTAGGTATCACCCCGAGCTGGCCGTGCCCTCAGCCCGGATGGCACTGGGAGCAGCAGCTATTCCTGGGCACTTGCCCGGGCACTGGCCAAGCCAGAGAGACCAGTCACAGCACCACGAGGTGGCAAAACAAGGGCAATGATCCGGCTGACTTTGAGCCACGGGTTAGAGGAGACGGAGCAAAGTGAAAGGCTGAGGAGAACCTCTTTCCCCAGAGCATATGCATCTGACGCTAATGAGCCTGAAAGATTCTCAGAATTCTTCACTTTATTTTTTATGTTTTTATTCTTCACTTTATTTACATTGACCCTTAAAAAAATTACCTTAAGCAAGCCCAGGCCCGTAGTCCTCACTCGGGCCATTCTCTTTGAACAGTCTAATGCTTGGGGACAACTCTGCCGTCATAGGGGGACACCTCCACCAATACTTGGGGACAACTCTACCATCACAGGGCGAAAACTCTACCAATACCTGGGGACAACTCTACCATCACAGGGAGACATCTACCTGTCCCGGCTCTGCTTCTTCACAAAACCAGTCTGTGCAGAACTGGGCACCACCCTCCCGTAACAACCATGTACTGTCAGTGTGCTCCTTCCAGAGCCTGGCTCAAGAACAAGATCCAGTAAGTCACAGAATCATAGAATGGTTAGAGTTGGAAGGGAACTTAAAGATGGTCGAGTTTCACACACACCTCCCCCCGGCCATGAAGGACTTTTGTTTTACGAGAGAAGAGTCAAAAACTTTAGCAGGATGTGACGGGTGGAGAGGACACGTGGCGATCACCAGGCGATGAGACCTATTGGGACCGCGAGTAAGTCAACCAGAAATGTCATGCTCATTTCATCTGGTAGCATTTGGTCCATTTATTTTAATTGCAAATAAATGCAAAGCAGAAAGAACGATTTGCAGTTATTGTTGGAGCCGGTAAAACATTTTTCGCGAAGAGAGTGGGTTGGTCTTCAACCATCCAAGTAAAACCCATCACCTCAACGACAAAGCTTAAAAGATGAGAAAATTGCTGTTTACAGGCTGTTCCAGCTCCATACCACTCGGGACAAAGCCAGGGCTGAACACACCAGCAAATTTGACGCCTAACTTATTAGTAAAACGAGCCTTGTGCAGGATTTGAGCCATTTTACATCAGAGCAGAGAGGGAAGACCAGAGCAGCAGCAGCCGGAGCAACATTAGTGGGAGGGTTATCAGCCCAGATCTACGGACGCCGGTGCAGGCAAAAACCACACGTGAAGGACACAGCGTTGATGTAACCGGCTTGCGAAGAAATAAATCAGATTTATGTGCCAACCAGCCCACCTCAGGCTGGGGAAGGGGGACGTTTCCCCCTGCCCCTCCTGGTTCCTGGCCCAGCGCCTGTCACCCTTCTGTCTGCTGAGCAGCTGGACCAGATTTTACAGACTCAAGCTGGTTCGGGGAACGCGATGCCTCGTTGGCATGCGGCTATTCAAGCTGGTGCCTATTATGTCGCTCATATTAAAATGCTATGAAAACAGGCATTGTGCACTGAGAGGCTGAGCAAACCTTGTTATACAGTAATTATGCAATCAGGACATAATCTAATTTTGCTGGCTGGGGTGTGGAAGGGAAGTTCTGGTTCCTAGATGCTCGTAGGGGTCTCTGCAATGAAAGGCGCATATAGACATATTTACAAGCAGTGGCAATAAAGATTCAGAGCAACGCTAACTATATCGAGCTTCTGCGACGTCGAGAGCGACTTACAAAAGCCCCGCACAGCTGGGAGACTCTTCTACTCAACAGTCAGACTTCTGCAATTGAAATGCTCTACAATTAACAGCCCCTTCTGGAACAGGGCAGAGCTTTCAAAACTGATGAAGGATTAGGTTTTTGGTTTGGTGTTTTTTGTTTTTTTTTTTTTTTATTATTATTATTGAGATTTTTGCAGCTCTTCCCCTGGATTTGAGAGGAAGACGGAGCTTTTCAAAGCTTTTATAAAACAAACAAGCAAAACCCAATCCCTGCTCCACCCTCCCAGCGAGAGGAACACCCTGGATGAGCAAATTGCCCTTTGCCAAGCTGCTTCCCTGCTGGTGAAAGTCCCACAGGCAAAGTGAGAACTGGAATTTGGGTTTCTTGCCTCCCCATCTTTTTCACATCCCTGGTGCTCAGTGTGGTTTGAACTCAGCTTTTTGCAGCGGCAGGGGGCAAGTTTTGCTGGGGGAGAATTTTACGGCTCGAGCCTGCTGAGGAACTGTTTCCAAAGAAAGTTCAATCAGGATGGGTGTGTTCCTGTGAAAAGTTAGACTTTCCCTGTATCCGCAGTTTTTCGCAAAACAATGTCAGTGAAAAAACTCCTTTAGTCTTCCTTTCGGTGGACACACAGTCCTGTGGCTCCACAGGGCAGAAACTTAGAGAGTCGAAGAGGAGTCCAGGATTTCTTCCATCTCATGGGCCAAATTCTTCGCCGGTATAAATAGATCGAACTCTGCTCAGTGGGACTGCGGCCCACATTTATGCCGACGGAGGACTTGGCCTGCTCTCACAGCCTGTTTCTTTTTTTAAACCACCAGAGACCTGCCCCGGACTGCAGGGAGCCAGGTTCAGACCCCGGCCACCATCACTTTCTAGGTACGAGGGACTATTTCGGTCAACTCCGCTCCCTGCTTCAGCCTCTGCCCAGGGGACACCACAAGGGATGTGGAGCAGCCCCATGCTTGGAGAGCCCATGGACATCCCCGTTTCTGCTGGCTCTCAGGAGAAAAGCTGTCAGATGTTGCAGCCCGGATCAGCCCAGCTAAGCCCGGAGGAGATTAGGAGGAGATTTAGACGGGGTCTATACATGGGGCTGTGGGCACGCGTCCCGGCTTGGCTTTACGCGTCGCAGACGTTTATGGAAACTCCCTAGAAAGGACTTTCTTGGCCACTTCTCCTCCCGCACCATCTGCCCCAAGCCGCTGTGCTCTGCAGCTCTCCATCCCTTCCTTGGCCACCCCATGGCTGCTCCCCTCTGGGTGCACTTACAGAAATTGCTTTTTCTCCTCCCCTTGAGATGCAGATCTATTCTGCATCCCTTGGAAAGGGATCCCTGGGGACTGAAAAGCAGGGAGCTGTGACGTGTCCCCTCTACACTGGCTGTGTCCAGGGGATCCAGGCTTTGCTCCACCTTGCTCAGAGCTCCCACAGAGGCGATGGGGAGCTCTGAAGGGCTGAGCACCTGCATGGGGCGAGCACCGGGGCCGTGGGTTTGGGCTGGCATTGGGGAGCCCATGGAGGCTGAGCAGGTTTTCTCCGACTCACAAAAACACAATTTGAAAGCTAATAGATTTACACATCTGGTTTTTTACAGAGCGTTTTATAACAGCAACTCCTGACTCTTAAAAAAAAAAAGAAAACAGCCAGCACACAAAAGAATTCAATAAATCGTTAAAGCGCTGCAGCCACAAGCACAACCATGTCTGATCCTTCAGCTGCTGCGTTTTTGGGCACGTGGAAGCCAGAGGTTGCCATGGCCAACCGGCCAAACGCTGTGAGCCCCGGCCAGCCCTTGCCCCTTGGAGCCAGTGCTACAAAGACTTTGCTTCCTGACTCCCACTCCTGGAAAAATGCTTTTTCTGCTGCCCCTTTGAGGGTCCATGGGCAAAACTCACCTGGGCTGAGGGGGACCCCCCCAGTCCCCTCCCCGACCTATTTTTACATGGGTTTTGTGGTAAAAATAAAGCTCGTGTAATCATGCTGGCTGCGTGGATACACGTCTGGCTGCCTGTCTGTCCGCCCCCCACACGGTTTATGCTGCTCCCTTTATGCCAAGTTCCATGCTGCTGATGCTGGCAGGATGAAGGCAGACCCTTCTTCATCCCTCCACCCCCATCCCCGGAACTCGCTCCAGGTGTTGCTTCTGATACAGGACACACAACCAGGCAAGGGAAGAGATTTCCTCTCTCTTTCTCCCCCTTTTTATCTTGTGTGACATTTTTACTTCCTACAAAATTGTGTACGCCCTCCGGACAAGTGATTAAATTAGAAGATCAACAACACATGAAGAAGGAGTGGGATCGATTCGCAGAGAAGCGACTGAAAGTGGTTTATTACATCTTTTATCTTTTTTTTTTTTTTCTTTTTTTTTCTGGGAGATCATTTGCCAAATCATTAAAAGAAAAAGAAAGTGAATGGGATGACCAGCAGCTAAAAATTGCCTTTTTCTTCACAAAATGGAAGCATCTCTGGAGTACCTCTCCTATGAGGACAGAAGCTGAGAGAGTTGGGGTTGTTCAGCCTGAAGAAGAGAGAACTCCAGGGAGACCTTAGAGCCCCTTCCAGTCCCTAAAGGGGCTACAGCAGAGATGGGGAGGGACTCTGGATCAGGGAGGGGAGCCATAGGATGAGGGGGAAATGGTTTTAAACTGAAAGAGGAGAGATTTTGATGAGATAGTAGGAGGAAATTCTTCACACTGAGGCCCAGGTTGCCCAGAGAAGCTGTGGCTGCCCCATCCCTGGAGGGGTTCAAGGCCAGGCTGGATGGGGCTTGGAGCAACCTGGTCTGGTGGGAGGTGTCCCTGCCCAGGGCGGGGGGTTGGAACTGGATGATCTTTAAGATCTCTTCCAACCCAACCCATTCTATGATTCTATGAAATTGATGTGATGACAATACTATTTTGAATAAAAAAAAAATTTTAAAAACAGCGCAGCTGAAGTGCCTCTTGAGGTCAGATTCTGCTCTGTTACCCCACTAACTCACCAATTTATTGTGGCAATTCAAGCCGTTGTGTTCATATTTACCACCAAACAAACGGAGGCAGCTCCCATGTGTGACAACAGACCTGGTGTGCGCACCCACCGCCTGTTTGCCAAAATACAAACCTTAAGACCCCGGTCCATCAACATGCAGGAGGTGTTACCGTGCTTCTCGCACCTTACGTTTACATCCACTTTCACCTCCTTTTAAACCAGCCGCAGACCAGAAGGCAAGTAAGAATAAAGACCGTTTTCCGAAAAAAAAAAAAAACAAAAAAAAAACCTTCCAAAATGAGAGAAGTTGCCAATTTTTATCAAGTAATAATTTCCAGGTGCAGCGAGCTGTCAAAGCACAAGATGTGCTGAACTGGGCTGGGAATAACATTGGTGAAATCACCAAAAAAATGCTTCAAATCCCAGTGAAAAGAAACCCTTAGAGCTGCAGGAGGGACATCAGGTTTGTTGTCCTTTCCTGATTTTCTCTTGCTCTTTTTTAACCTTATTTGAGCTGCCCGTGGCTGGCAAGAGCACCGTCTCCTGCTTGAATCTGTCTGGATTCAGGATATACAAGCCAGGGAAAGATCCAAAGCCTGTCAATTATCAGCAGACAGAAGATGATAACACACTTGAAACAGGTCCAACATTTAAAAACCCTCGCTATAAAAAGGGAAAAAAAAAGATTATTCAGTCAGAGGAAACAACACCACGATGCCCATTAGAGCTGGGTCACCATGTTTTCACTGAGAGCTGTGTCTTCTGCTTTTGCTCCATCATCTGCTATTCACATGACTCCACTTAGCAACCATATCTGATTAGGCTTGTTTGTGTGCTGGGTGCTATTAGTTTTTGTTTGAATTAGTGCCTCCTGGTTTGTTGTTTTGTTTTGGTTTTTGTGTTTTGTTTTGTTTTTTTTTTTCCTATTTCCCCAAATATAGCTGAATTATCTCCTTTCAGCCAGAGCTTGGGTGCCTGGTTATTCCCCTTTCTGTGTGGTAAAGCAGAGCATCCTCACTGTTGTGGTTTCATGGCTGGGATGGGAGAAAACAAAACTCATTTTCATGCAAATCCCCACTGCCTATCAGACATCATAGTTGTCAAGCAGGTCATTAGAGACCTACTGTGTTAAATGAAGATTACTAATTAGAGCTGAAGAAATAATTTGCAACAAATAATTTATCCAATGAATTTAGGGGTTTTTTTTCCTCCTTGCAGAGTCTCCATGAGCGGGTTGTTACTTCGCCAGAGTAGGCCATTATTTGAAATGTTTTTAACTCATTACGCTTGGTGTGATTGATTCTGATTTTTCACTATTACTTTTCTGAGCTAGTTGACATCGATCACAGGATACGAGGTTTATCTCCTGGCTCAGGTGTCAAAATATGGCTGAAATGCAAAAACACCAGGGTATGATTAAAAAGTTCCCTGAACACTGATTTGTGTTTCTGCGAACATCACAACAGAAGAGTAGTTTGGGAATTTTCCATTAAAATACATTTATCTAACAAAAAACGTAACTGCAAAAATCTAAAATTTTACCCTGAGCAAATCTCGCATGAGGGAAAAAGAGCTTCCAGCCCACGGCGTGTTATGCAAATCTTGTCAATGAGTATCACCAAAAATAAGAAAAATAAGGAGTTTATCCTGCAGGGAAAAGAGGAACAAATGCATCTGGCTGCCGATGTCCCCAAAGGCCCCGAAGGACTCCCCCCCCAATCCATTAAATATAGGAGTAACTGAAAATAAAAACTTAAGTGTCGTGATTCATAGACACAGGAAACAGGATCTAGCAAAATCTGATCAGTTCACTACAATGAAAAATGTCAAAGCATGGATTTTGGATAATTTTGATTGACCATTTCCCTTCAACCCACGACACGTTCTGTTACTTTGGCTCAAAATGTTCATCTGATTCTGCTTGAAAAGAGAAACTGAATTTTTCTATTGATTTTTCATCCTGTTGCAGAAGCCAATTGCTACAGACATTAATTCCGGCACGGTGCACTCTATGAACATTCAAAGAAAGGTGGAGCACAAAGAAAGGAGCGAAATTCACCCAGTGAATTAATTCTAGCATCTAAGCACATATTTGCAATATTCACCTATCAAACCATTTGCAAAATTCACTGTCTTTATTAATAACGTGGGGCAAAGTCACACCAATGATTGATACTACAAAATCCCGGACTGTAAACGCTTCATTTTCAGC
>QJSC01016343.1:85631-266497 GCA_003697955.1 Calidris pygmaea
AAAAAAAAAAAAAAGCAGTGAACACTCAAAGCTCGCATGTCTAGTCTAAACAGCTCCCGGGGCAAAGCAGGCAAGGTTGATAAATCTTCCTGTGAGGAGAAAGCTGGTGTGGGAGAAGCGGTGAAGGTTTTTTTGCTTTGTGGCTCCTCCACGGACCTTCCACCACACACCTCGGGGAAGTCAGGGGAAGGTTGTGGGAACCAGAACTTCTCTCCCAGAAACCATGCTTTTTTGGGGTGTGGCTGCAGGGCATCAGGTGCTGGAGCCTTTTACGGCTTCCTCGCCTATGGTTCTTGGCTAAGAACAGCCAAATCTTTGTGCACTGTCACCAAAAACCAAAGAGGACTTCATGACGGTGCCAGGAGTCACGTGGAAGGGGAAATGGTCTGGGATAAAAGGAGGTTCAGCAGCGTTTATGCTGGCTGAATGGCACCAGTGACGATGGGACATGGTGGCCCTGGGGAGCAGCGTTAATAGACACGCATTCCCAGCTTGGCCATCAATACCGTGTGCAACCCTGGATAAGTCTCATTTCCATCCATAAAATGGGAATAACCACTCTTCTTCAAGAGGTGCTTCGAGTTCCCTGCATCAGGCACTTTATTTAAGACCTAACTTACTATTTTGGTATATGGAGAAAAAGCACACATAGAAAGGAGACCAGATCAACCCCCAAACCAAAGAAAATCTTGTCCTGGGCATGCCAGCCCACCTCCTTCACTGACTACCTCTCTCTCACACACAGACCAACTGCAGCCTTAGCAATATTTGACTCTGCGTGAGCCCAGTTGGACCCACAACATCTGCATGGAGTTGGAGCAAGGCAAAATGGGCTTGACCCCCCCTTTGGAGTGGAGGCCAACCCCTCCAACCACCTCCCTGTGGGAACGAAGCCTTTCACAGACCTGCATCGCCGTTGGGGAGGAGACAATAGCAGTGCGGCTGCAAACACAGCATTTCTGTACTTAAATACATTTTCCCCCAGAGTGAGCATAGGTCTTAAAAAAAAAAAAAAAACAACCCACAAAAAAAACCAACCCACCAAAAAAACCACTGAAGAGAAAAACGACCTTATTCAAAGCTGGCTGAACTCAATGGGAAGACTCCCCCTGAATTTCAATGAGCTTCAGTGAGGCCCGTGGGGCCGGATTAACATAAGAGCTGGGAGGAAGATTTCCAGGTGCTCCCCACACCCAGGGCCAGGTTTTCCAAGAAGACTCAGCACCAACGTGTTTTGCCCTCCAGCTCCATAATGTGTTTACAGCTGGGCAGCCTGGCAGTGGCAAGGAGAGTTTCTGCGCTGGGTAGGAAACCCTGGCCGCCCAAGATATACAGATATATCTTTCTAAAGGAGTTTATCTGGCTTTCCATCCATGGTAGAAGAGATGCCGCACGACTCATCCCAGATGTGCCCAGCTGGCTGAGACACGCACCCATGTTGCCAGGGCAGGTGACGGTGCAGGGTTCTCCTCCCCAACCAGGCTTGTGATGTCTTGTTGAGGTCTTCTCACTGTGGTTGGGAGAGCTTGGATTGCACCGCCACTGCTGGCCTGGGATGGGGATGGGTGTGGGAATGGGGATAAGATGGGGATGGCATGGCATGGCATGGGGGAGGGCATGGGGAAGGGATGGGGAACGGATGGGAATGGAGATAGGATGGGGATGGGATAGTCATGGGGAAGGGGTAGGGATGGGGATGGGATAGTCATGGGATGGCATGGAGATGGTCACAGTCATGGGAAAGGGATGAGGATGAGATGGGGATGGGGTGAGCAGGAGATCCTTTGCAGGAATGTAGGCGGGTGGATGTGCACCAGCCCCCAAAGCTGCAGCCCCTCTTGGCATGGGCAGCTTGGCTCTTGTGCTGGGGAAAAATTCCTCCCTGACCCCCTGTGTCCTCTCTGCAGAGTCTGGACCAGGAGGAGGGACCCAGCGCTACGTTCCTGAGCTGCAAACATTTCCCATCTCCGGAGCCTCAGTTACAATATTCTCAGTCTCATGTGGCCAGACCCCGTGAACACTAAAGAAAGAGCAGCAATAACTCCTAATAGTGCAGTCACTCCTGTTATTGGGGTGGATGGGGTTTCATCATCATGTCTGGTTTCAGCCAGCGCAAAACCAGGAGCAAATCCCACCAAAATCTCATCAAACCCTTGCCAGGTCTATCAGCAGACAGCAAGCACGGCTGGGAAGACGGTGACATTTGCAGAAGGCTTTATACAGCCAGGAGGTATTTAACCCTTTCTCCCAGCAGCATTTTTTCTTTAAAAAAAAAAAAGTGTATTTGAGAGAGCTGAGAGAGCAGAAAAACAAATCAGGGCTGATTGCGCTAATTACCAAAAGCACAATAACTCAGTTAAGGTCTCTGAAGGCAGAGGCTTCATCCTCAGCTCCCAGGGAAGTGCCTGTGTGTCTGCAATAGCTCTTGTTATTTTAATGGGGACCCGAATTTGAATGGCAATCCGGTTCTCCCCGTGCTGCTTTGGATCGAATACAGCTGCTGCCATGGGAATGTCGCTAATGAGAGCAGGATCCATCTCGCTCCGAATCCGAATCTAACACCTGACCGGGAGCCAGCGCGGCCACGAGAACCCCGGTGCAGCCTCACTGAAGACCCAAGCGCTGCCTTTCCAACCTCTCCCCGTTCTTTCATCCTTCAGCTGACATTTTTAACGAATCCCTAGAAGTAGCCCATCCAAATCATGTATTTATGGGTTTATTGCCATGACCCGGTAAGACTGGAGGTCGCTGCAAAGGTACCAGTGTAAGGCCAGGCATAGCCAGCCCAGACCCCGGCCGATGCTGGGTCTTAAACACCTAAAGACATTCTCGACAGCATTATTTCTGTATTAATTTTTTTAAACCGTATTCTTTAGAATACACAGCTGTCTTTGTTCAGAATAAACCAAAAATAGCAGATTTTCCTCTGCTTAGCTGGGTGTTAAATTATTTACATTTCAAAACCCATAAGTAGAAACAATGACTGCATTTCCAGAGCCTGCTCCTGCTGTCAAATATCCTTTTCTCTTCTGCAACCTAATTTAGTCTTCCTTTTTAGACTTGTAGTTTAGCTCCATTTTCAATTATGTTAGAGGAACCAAGATTTCAGGCCATTATCTCATCATTTCCATGAATAGCGACAAGAGATGTTCTCTGCGAAGGCAAAGGTAGTCCTCATGGTGCCGGCACAGGTGGTGGCCCATGGACGGGGATGTTTGGCCACAGGGAGGAGGATTCGGCCCCTGTGGTCCCTTTGGGTTTGGGCCACATGAAGATGCCTTGCTTCATCCATGCAGGATGTCCTTGCCCCCTTCAGGGGCAGTGGAGACCCTCTCCAGGGATATGTGTTGGCAGAGGGCACTGCCCGTGGTGGCTTGTCCTCCTTGTGTCCCCTTTCTGGGGCCACTGAGGCGAGTGGTGGTCCCCAGGGTGCTTGCGCTGTTGGGATGCCAAGCCTGGATAAGAGGATGTGGCCACTGAAGGAAACCCAGAAGAAACTGCATTGCCATGGAGGGCACTGAAAGCCCAGGGAGAAACCTCAAGGTGAGATGCTTCTCATGGTCAGGGCTGCAACGTTAAACCCAACGCCTGGAGACCAGCCCAGGTCAACAAAGCTGCTTTGACAGGGGTGCAAGTTGGGACCTGAACAAGGAAAGGTCTCATATATCACCTAATTTCACCAGGATGCTTCTCTGACGGGTTGGCTGAGCCCCAGCACTGCTTTACTAAACCCCAGACTCCCCTTGGCACCTCCCTGCTTGCCCTTGGCCAAGGTGCTTTGCTCTGTCCTTGCCAAAACCCTTGCACAAGTGCCGGCCACCTTTGCCCCGTTCCCAGCTAAACCCCTGCGCGTGTTACCGCTGACACAGTGACTGCCTTTGAGTCCAAAAGAGCTGAACGCCCTGGCCAAGGAACACAGACTTCAGGTCTTTTTCTGCGTCAGTTCACCAAAATTCATTATATTTGTTGCTCTTGTAGCAGACAGGCATCCCAGCGGTCCATACCCTTCTTGGATCCTTATAAAAGGAATATCCTGCATCTAACTGGAGTCTCAGCGTTGCCAGCCCCTGTGATTTTTATTACCAATCTTCTGATATTTGGAATTTTTCATAAAGCTGCGGCTCTTGGATGCAAGTAATTAAGTGAGGCTCTCAGCTTTCACTGAGAAATGAGGAGGAGAAGTTTCTAGTCCTTGTGTTTTAGAAAAGCTGGAAAATGTGCCTGAAGGCACAGACTCCAAAAGGCAAATTAAAAGAACCAATATGTTTTATTTCTTTTTAAAACAGTTGTGATTTAGGAACAAGAATGGGGGGCTTGGTTCATGATTTATAGATTCTGCGCTTGGCAGCTCTCCAGTCTCGACGACGGCTCCGTGCAGAGGGATCTGGGGCTTCTCGAGAGCTGCTCAGTGGTTTTCACCTGGTTCCCCGCAACGCTTTTAAACTGAATCCCCAGAAAATTCTACGCAAGACTCATTCTACAGTAGGCACAATTTAAAAACAGTACATTCCATCTTACAACCTGATTAGATCTGAAATCTCAGGTATTTAGATTCCAATGGGAGATAACGCCACACTGCCAGCGCGCCGACCGACACGTTTAACTGGGGAGGGGGTGGCTCTTAAGGCTCAAATAAATGGGTTTCTTTGCGTATTTTGGGGGGTTCATAGCTGGGGCTGGGCCTTTTTTAAATCTGTCTGGTTTTTGTATCTCAACTCTCCAGTGAGCTCCAGCTCCAAATGATGACGGGCAACGAGACGTGAATAAGCATTACCAGCTTTATTGCCCGTTGTGTTGTCTGCTTAGGCAGGTAGCCGTGTGGCCAAGTGGCCACGGCTGAGACTTTCCCCCCCAGAATGCAGCCAAGTTACCTTTGGAGATGGACCCATGTGGTTATGGGCTGAGGGTCTTCAGTGCTGCTTCCCTCCGTGGGTAAGGATGGGGCTGTTGGCTGGGATAAAGCATTTCTGATGGGCATCAGACCTGTCACCTCACACCAAGCACCTTCTTATGTGGAGAAAGGGCATCGTCATAGCTTCAACGCTGGGGTTTGGGACAGGTCCCTGTATGGGTTGACCGTGTTCATCCCACTTTCTGGAGCAAGCCCTTCATGATGGGGCTGACCCACTGTTCAGGCCAGGACCTGCCTGGCAGCACCCGTTTCCTGCTCCTCATCCCATCCTGATGCTGGCATGGCCTCCTGCCTTTTCACGGGCCATCCATCACTTCTCATCCAGGTGCTTTTTGGGCTGTTCATGTCGTAGCACCAATCACATCTCCAGGAAGCAGCAGGACCACCATGAGTGATTGCCAGCCCTTGGAGAAAGAGGTCACCAGGGACAAAGCTCCTGCAGGGTTTGGATCTGAGTCGCTGTGTGTGGTCATTGCTCAGTGGGAGCATCCCAACCACGTCTCCCCAGCGATGGGGCAGGACTGATTCCTGCATCCCTTCCCTCTTGCCTTGTAGTTAATTCAATTTTTTTTTAGGAAAAGCTTGACAGAGGCAGCTGCACGCAAAACAAAACCCCACCAAAGCTCCTCTGGCCAGCAAACCAAGAGCCTGACTTTGCTCCTGGGATGGTGTAAACCAGAGCCTGGGCATGACCAGGGTGTAAGTGGTGTAAAGAAGAGGCTGCTGCTGCGTGGCCAGACCTGGGGCTGCTGGGGAAGGAGATGTAAACAGCTCCACCTTAAAACTGCAGAAAGCACCTTAAGCTTTCTCCTGGCCTCCTGCCACCGAAACTGCTCCAGGCTGAGCTTTAATCAGGAGGAAGCCTGTGCTTTGCACGGTGGGGGAAGGGGCGGCCAGAAGGACATTTCTCCATTGATTTTTTAATTTTAAAAGTTTATTTCTTGAGTGGTT
The DNA here is from genome assembly GCA_003697955.1 of Calidris pygmaea. Taxonomy (NCBI): domain Eukaryota; kingdom Metazoa; phylum Chordata; class Aves; order Charadriiformes; family Scolopacidae; genus Calidris; species Calidris pygmaea. The sequence continues at coordinate 91,495 of QJSC01016343.1, forward strand.
TTTTTTTCAGGGTGGTGGTTTTTTTTTTTTTTCCTTCCCCTTGACACAATAAATTTCAAATTGATTTTGCAATCCTCTCTCCCCCCCATCCTTGTAACTCTCTCCCTCTCAAAGGTAATTGGGCTGAGAGGTTTCATTTGTCCCCCTGGCATCTCCTGCTCCCCTGCGATGCTCTTGGAAGAAGGTTTCCATGGCTGAGCCCTGGGCAGGGACACAAAGGGGACACAGCTCCATCCCAGGACTTCTGGGGAGGAGACACATCCTTGAGGCTAAGAAGAGGACCCCCAGGGAGGAGACACATCCTTGAGGCCAAGACGTGCCCGTTGGGGCACGTCTTGGCCTCAAGGATGTGTCTCCTCCCTGGGGGTCCTCAGATGGAGCCTGGGTGACCTTTGCCAAGCACCGAAGCTCCCTCAGCCCAGGGGTTTGTCCCCAATTCACAGTTCTCCCTCCAGCCCAGCTGATGAGATGGTCTATTTTTCACCAGGCATTTCCTGCTAATCAGACCATTAGTCCTCATGCTGATTAACCAGCTAGTTCTCAATTTAATTAAAACATATGCTTTTTTTTTTTTGAAGAGCCAGAGGTTCCAATCATATTTTATTCTTATTCTTCCAGATCTGATTGGCGTTAGCCATAAGTGTCGGGGGGAAACCAAAGCAATTAACCCTTTCCCTTGCTGAAGGGGGTGGGGTGGGTGTATAAAAATATATCATCATTTTCCCAGGGATGATGCAGATTTTTTTTTACACTGCTTGACCCCAGAGCCTGAAGATCTCAAAACATCTAGACTTAATTTCACAGGGTTGCCCTGTTTCATTCAAATACAACACAAGAATGATGCCAGCGAGGAGGCCGAGCATGAAACCAAGATAATTACGTAGAGAAAGCGATGTATGGCCAGATCCTGATGGGAGGGCAAAGCTGATGGGGAGCTTAGGTTAAATTTCTCTGCCTGAGCAGGGTCTGCTCGGTCCTGCCATGGCCATAAGCAGGCACCGAAGCAGGTTTGTGCCCTGGCAGAGCCTTTGCAGGTCACACTGGTGTTTTTCTGGCTGTTGGAAATTGGGATTCTTCAGCAGCCAGGCAAGAATTTAGGGTGGGGAGAGACATGATCTGTCACAATTAACCCCAAGCAGCAGTCAGAAGTGTTTGAACGTTTGTTTTACAGTGAAAAGAGTGAGCGCTTGGCTCACCTATGGTGGTATCATGAGATACAGGGAGAGGATGATGAGCACCGACCAGCCAGCAGCACCACAACCCCCAAGCCCAGCTCTACTGTGCCCATGGAGCATCCATCCCACTGCGGGGGAATTTGGGACAGGACTTTTTTTTTTTTTTTTTTAAGTAAGGCCTTGGTATCTCATTACCAACCTCAAAAATATTTGGCTCTGACTTCCCTTTGAGGTTTGGGCTAGAGTCCAGGGACTCCAGCAGGAGAAAAGTCAAAGCTCAATAAACGAGTTCAAGTTCAAACCTCTCCAGCCCCGGCCGTGGGGCGTTCCCCTGCGCCGCCCGGGGTGCTGGGAGAGCCCTTCTGCAGAGAAACTGCTGCACAAAAGGGTTTGGGAAGTATTTTCCAGAGGCAGCTAATGGCCCATCTTTCATCTTGAAAAAAAAAAAAAACAAAAACAAAAAACAAACAACAAAAACACACTACCAAAAAAAAAAACCAACCCAAAACCCAAAAAACCCACAACCAACAAAACCCAACCTAATAATTTGCTCCTCTGCGTTTTCCCCGTGATGGGAAGCTGTGCCTCTCAGGATTTATTTCTTCCCTCCCCACCTGACCGCGTTTCCCACGGGGGCACAGCCCTCTCCTTGCCACGTGGCTTATCCCCCTCTGCTAGCAGACCGGTGCTTTTTAAAGCATCTTCCACTTGGCTTCTGCTTTGTGTTTCCCGTTGTAGGGCCACCAGCGGTTTGCGCTCGGAGGAAGCCACGTCGCTGCCCCATGCACCACCCCAGACGCAGAGATGCGAGCTGAACCCTCCATCATCCCGGCAGCCCCGAGCCTGGGAAAACTATTTTTTTAAGCCTTGAGAGCATCGAGGCATTTGCTCTCTGCTCCGCACGCCGCAGAGAGGGTCCCCTTTCCCAGGGCTCCTCCTCCACCTGCTTCTCCCACCGTCGGATCCTGGGGACTTTAGGGAACTGTGCAGCCAACTACTGCTTTTTGGTTTCAGATATTGCTCCCATCAGGAACAATTTCCATCTTCCCCGACACATATGGTCGGGTGGAAATAAACAAACACAGATTCACATGCTGGAAATGTTCTCGGATGGGATCGTGTTTGGTCCCAGTGGGAATGTCCATGTGGCTGGTGCTGGAGGTGGCGTGCCCCGGCTCTCGGCTGTCATTTCAGCCATCCCTTATGAGCTCCACTGGGGTGAGGATGGCCAGGGGGGGAAGTCCAGGCCTGGAAAGTTATGTTTTCCATGGGTAAAATTTCCACACCTTTTGCATGGTCACAAGTTGCATTTGCACTGAAGGACTTGCACCACGGTGTGTGCACAGATTTGTGTGTGCAACAGCAGAGTGTGCTCGTATAGAATCATAGAATGGTTTGAGTTGGAAGGTACCTTAAAGATCATCTTATTCCAAAACCCTGCCATGGGCAGGGACACCTCCCACCAGACCAGGTTGCTCAAAGTCCCATCCAGCCTGGCCTTGAACCCCTCCAGGGATGCGGCAGCCACAGCTTCTCTGGGCAACCTGTTCCAGGGTCTCACCACCCTCACAGCAAAGAATTTCCTCCTAATATCTCACCAAAATCTCCCCTCTTTCAGTTAAAACCATTCCCCCTCATCCTATGGCTCCCCTCCCTGATCAGGAGTCCCTCCCCATCTCTCCTGTAGCCCCTTGAGGGACTGGAAGGGGTTCTAAGGTCTCAGCCTGTAGAAGAAGACAAGGCTCTGGGGAACAACCACAACTCTCTCAGTCTGTCCTCACAGCAGAGGGGCTCCAGCCCTCAGAGCACCCGAGGTGTGCATGGATGGTTTTGCACCCGTGGGCTGTGCACAAGCGAGCTGCTTTGGAGACAGCCATCTACCAGGGACAGGTTGGCTCGCTGTGTCAGTAGCACATTTTTCTGCTTGAATTGCTGTAACATCAGCCAAATAAGGAGGGATTGCAAATGATCACAAAAGCAAGGGAACTCCTAGGGTTCAACATGCCGGGAATATCAAGCTACTGTCTGGAAAAATACAAAAAAAAAAGTGCTGTTGATTCATTCCTGCAGCCCCTGACACATAAATTAGGTAACTAACCTGACCTGTGACTGTTTCTCCGAGAGACCGGCTGAGACATGACAAATATGCCTTTCAACATACCAGGGCTGATTACCAAGAGCGCTGTGGGAATAGCTCGGAGCCTCACGGTTACATTATGAAAAACAAGATGCCACTTAAGGCAGACCATGCTGCTCTTGGAGAGCCTTTGGGTCCCGTCTGCCCAGCCATGGAGGAGCTGTGCCAGGAGCCCTTGGCCTGATGAAATGGGGTGATATTCAGGGCATCTTTAGGGAAAACGCTAAAAGGAAAAGGACTCATTCATAGGAAAAGGACTTTGGATTGTTTTTTGTTGGAGGGATGGGGTTTAGGTTTGCAGGGGGTCTTTGGCATGAGCACAGGGTGCCCCTCCAGCTCCTGGGGTGGATGGAGGTGAATTCCCCCTCTCCAGGGGCCAGGAGCTGCGGCACCCAGGAATCAAACCTCCCTGCCCGCCCAAAGTCATGCCATCAGTATTGCCACTGACAAAAGCAGCTTTCCAGGCACGCAAAAATATAATGTTTCATTGCTGTCACACTGGATTTATTGCATGATGACAGACCTCGGAACAGGGCAGCTCCCGGTGCCCCCCGACACCCCTGAATCACTCGTGGGAAACGTTGGGTTCAGCACTCACCGGGGAGGGGCTGGGAAGAAAATACGTGTTTGAACTGTCCCCTATCAGTGTTAATGCCATAAAACCCGTGTGTGTGACCCAAAGCCTGAGCCATAAAGTGGCCAGGATCCCTTCAGGCTTCACTAACGACTCCTATTCCACTCCCATTCTGCCCGAGCCATCCCAATCCTTGAGTTTCAACATGCAATTTCACAACCCATGGCTCTGTTTCAAAGGGTGACCAAACTGCAAATCAGCCCCTTCAAAGCCCCAGTCATGCGCTTTACATTAAGCAATTAAACCGAGCAATAAATATCACTTTGTTGTGAGCGAGCCTCCATTTCCTTTTCTATTTTAATAACAATAACGGTCAAACTTCTGTTTAAGAAGCAGTTTCTGGTTCTATTAGGAAATGTGCCAACCTATTCAGAGAGACACAGGATTTGTATGGAGAGGTAATAGCTTTTATTAAGCCAAATTGTATAATTAGTGAAAAAAACAGCCAAGCTTTCAGGCACATAAGCCCTTCTTCAGGTCTGGGGGGAGGCGATGCTCCTTCCAGCTGCAAAACAGCTGTAGGTTGGGTATTTCTCCAGCCCAGGTCCCTTTGATCGACATTGTTCTGCCCTGGGGCATGGTGCCTGCACAGGGCGAATGGGCACCACCTCCCAAACTGGGCTGGATTTAAGGGGGGGGCAGCTCCAGTTTGGGCAATGTGTGTCCTCAGGTCACACTGAACATAGTTTCAGGGTTAAGGTGTATTTTTTTTTTTTCCCCCCACAAATTTGAGTTTATCTTGCAGCCTTCAGGAGGACCTCTGACCTGCAGCAGCCACATGAACAAAAATCTGTGTTAAATACACACATGGTCTGTGTCTCTTGTTGTATACAAAGAGCCCACTTTTTTTTAAAAAAAAAAAAAAAAAGTAATTTTCTGAATATCCGATACAAGCATGTGGGATTCCCACAGCTTCTTCTGGCACAGCCCTTGTTTCATCTTTCAGACTGGAAACCTCTTGGGGCAGGGACCATGGTTTTAATTATACACAGCTCCCAGCTGAGCAAAGTCATCAGTCCCTATTAAGCGAATAAATAATTACTTCAGTGAAGCACAACTCATTCCTGGCTCCAACCCACTACTGCACTGTTGGTAGGTCATGGCACATTTGTAAGCGTAACTTAAATAAGACATGCAGATTGGACAACCCAGCAGCAAAGATGTCAAATTAGTTTCCAAATCCTGTGATATATTTTGGTGGCAGACGCTTTGATTTATTAGTGGCACACAACCATCTTTATCCACCGCTGCAGGAGCACAGGGCCATGCCAGTGGACTCCACATGAGGATGTCCCAACGTGTTCTTCAAAGCTTGGGGGAGAAGAGCCAGGTGAAGCTGCTGACATCTCACAGCACAGCTGGCCTGGGCCAATACTCCTCAGCAAAGATGAAACGTGGGATCAACGCCTCTTTCTCAAGGGGTCAGGTCCCACAAAAAGACACTGTGGTCCTGGGCTGCTCCCAGCACCCACATCATGTGGACTTAAAGCCTAAGTTGACCAGGCACTGGGGGGAGGATCTCCATGCTTATGTCCCATCACAGCCCCGTTAACATGAAGGGGAGCCTTTTAAACCTAAATCACCAGGAAAGTTTGATTGGTGTGTGTCCACCACATCCCCTTGTTATGCCAGTCACTAATTTGCAGAGTAAGAGCTAGACAGGAAGAGATAATAAGACAGGGAAAAAAATTAAACAATTCCCAGGAGAAAAATGTAGATGGCGGGGTAGAACCCAGGATTCCCACTTGTTTTCCTTTGTGCCCGCAAGCTCCAGAACTGGATCTATCACAGCTTTCATTTGTGATCAGACCTTGGAGTAATAAATAGACAAACTGCCCTGCTCCCATGAGGACTAAAGTCCTGTAGGTATTTTCTCCTCTCTCACAGCCAGCTCTAGAAAACAACCAACACTTTTGGTGCACACCCGCTGCCGTGGTGTTGGATGGTCCCTCTGACTGGGTCCCAGCTCATCATCTCCTGTGATGGTGTCTCCTGCCATAGTTCAGCCTCCCGCTTTGCTGGCAATAGCTTTTCATCAGGCATGAGAGCTGCCGGCCCCATCCTCCCCCCACAGCAATATTCCCTATTTTATATCACTCCAAAGCTTTCGAGCAGCTGTTTCAGATCTCTGTCAGCCCAAGGCTCCATGCCCAGCCACACTGGACATCACCTCATGGGTTTTGGTCTACTCTGCCATCTCAGTCACACTTCCCTCTCTCTCAGGGTTTTATCACCATGATTTCCCCCAAAGTAGCCGTTGTCTTTGTGAGCTGCTGGGCACTAAATAGCCAAGTCCCCAGTTGCTCTCCTCATCCCATCAGTCACCATGTGCCTCATCACTGGGGTAGCTTCTCTCTAGTTCACGCGTCTCCGTGGCACCAGACTGGCAACAACAAGATTTATAGAGACATATCACCTGATGGATGTTTTATCCGGGAGGTTGCATTTCATACCCTCCAATGCCACCAAATGCTACGTGCAGGATTGTTGAAAGAAGAAAAAAAAAAAAAAAGGACAAAAATCACAAATGCTACAAATAACGCAGAAGGCAGACATCAGAGAAGTCTCAGGACTCACAGAGTCAGGAATCTTTCTGGGGTAAAAAGGCTGAGATTATTGCAGGAAGTCTGAGAACAATGCTTGACTATTTAAGGACAACAGTGTTTCCTTTCTGAACATCAGCATCATTTATTTGTCTTGGAGTCCAGCCAGATACCATGTGATGTCTGCTCTCATGTTAAGGTGGAAAAGCATTTGCAAGAACTTGCTCAATGTTATCCAAATGTAATTGGCCTCTATCTCTATTCATGTGCATTAATGCTTTGTAAATCAACCATGATTGCTGCAAGATGTTGTGGATACCAGAAATATCAACGAGTTCAAAAAGCTGTAGAATTCTTGAAAAAAAGGGTCCACTGAGGACAATTAAAATCAAATGTCACAGATTAGTGGCAGCTGGGAAGATACCATTTGACCACTATTGCCTTGTCCTAATACTCTTCCCAAGTCACCCAGCACTGGCCACTGAATAAAGGCAGGATATAAATGGGCTTTCATGATGATCCAGTGGGATGTCTTTACACTCACTTGTGTACTTCCAAGCCCCTCTCTGAGCAGGGCTGCAACCAGCCTCCATGCCAACCCTACCACTGATTCCTGATCTCCACCACCACCACATCAGATTGCAAAGCAACATCCAGAACTAACCGCACACTGGCTTTGGAGGCTTCATTACCATCAAATTTACAATGAATATTGAAGCCGGCAGTTATGAGGCCAGCCGAGGAAGAGATGGGCAACGGGGTGGTCATGTTCTACTTCCAGAGAAGAAGAGGTCTTTCAGTCTTCATTGACTGTGGGCTGCAGCATCTCTGCTATGGAAAGTTTTAACTGACCTCTAACTCTTCCCTTTCCAGCTTTCAGCTTTCTCTGTCTTCCAAGACTGCTGTTGGAAGAGCCTAAAAAAGCTTTCAAGGGCCTATTTTTGAGAATGGCACCCTTTCAGCTGGAAGCATGGTAGAGGATGACATGAAATGGGAATGCTACCTCTCAAAGCCTGCTAAAAGCCACAGCTCTTTTCCAAGCCCTTAGCTGAGTACGTAGGAATTTTTCATCTAGTCTTTGTATCCCACTGAGGAGAAAAGGGTCTTCCCCACACCCCAGCAAGGCAATGAAATTCCATAGTGTTATTTATTCTATAGTGGTATTTAAAACAAGGTGAGATCCGGAGCACTGACGTGCCTCCAGAGAAAATGACAATGAATTAATGGAAGGAAAAAAAAAAAAAAAAAAAAGAGACATCGGGTCCCTATGGTTTACTCAGGGGTTGGCATCACCCCTTCCATGGGGTACAACGAGCACAACCAGCCGAGCCCTTGCGTTCCCACTCTTGGATGTGGTCAGGGCACTTTGCTCCTTGATGGGAACAGGAACCTCATTCCTGTTTTGGTGAGCCGTTGAGGCTGCTCCTCCCTTACTTTGGAAAATGTCTGCAAGTTCCCACAGACCGAGGAATGAGAAATAATTTCATAACAGCAGCACGGCTTTTCCTATGCTTTATCTCTGAACTCACCAGCCATGTAAAAAAAAACACAACACAAAAACACTTTCTACCACTCGATCATGAAAACAGAGCAAAAAAGCTGAGGCGCAGGTGGCGGGTCATGGGCCAGTCGTTTTGGGTTTAGTTACACAGAATTCAGTAATTTGTGAGAAAGCACAGCATAAACTCCATTTGCATAAACAGCTAAAGAGTATTTCCAAATATTCACCACAGCAGTGAACACCACGATTGCTTTGTCAGTCACACGCAACAGAAAAAAAAAAAAAACAAACCCCAAGCTTTTTTCTGCAAATCAAGCTCCGGTAGAATAAACAATTTAACCCTTTCTATTAACCAGAAGTCAAAAAGCCATAACAAATAGGCTAAAAAGGGGGAAGAAAAATGGATGAAACGAAAATAACAATTTGGACAAAATAATAAACTGGACGGCGCTGCAGAAATGACACAAAACTGGCTGGATTTCAGCATCTGGTTGCTTTGGAACTCTGGCCATGAAATCTTTACACAGGAACCGGCCTCTGCCCACTCATCCCCTCTGCTTTTCCTCCGACATCAGCTTCCCCTGCGCTGCCCTTCCCAGTCTGCGGCCACATAAAGTTGCTTTGGCACTTACTCCATCAGAGGCAAAGCGCTTTTCTCCAGTTTTTAATTAAAAAAACCCAACCCTGCCTTAACCCAAACACACATCTCCCCGTCCATGTGCTAAATAGCTTAATTTCCCCTTCACTTATAGTGCCCTGCAACTACTTCGATGTGTTATGTCATCACCGATGACATCGTTTGCTCGAGGCCCTCAGTAATGAAGTGTAAAAAAAAAAAAAAAAAAACGTATTAAAAATACAGGCTGCTTCTGTAGCTGACCGAGGGTTAGTTTTAGAGCAAGAGAGGGGAGAAGGGGGATTTTTTTTTCTTTCTTCTGCTTAAATACCTAAAGGACTCGGCGGGGCAGCCTGCATCATCGGCCATCACTGCTTCCTCCAGACGGCCCCCACAGCCCCCAGTCTGGGGGACTTGTTGGCTTTGGCTTTTTTTTCCAGCCAGCCTGATCTGGGAACAGGTATCCCACAGCTTGGGCTGCTCTGATCTTGATTTACGAGGGCTTGAGAGCCCTGATTGAAAAATCAGAAGTCCCGAAGCAATACTAGCATTGCTTTGCAGCAAAGTTTCCTCCTTAGTCACTCATTAGGGACTGCAAACTGTTAATGAGTCTCTTGCTGCTTTTCTGTACTGCTTTGTGGTCAGAGCCCTTAAATTCAGATTGAGTTTGCAACCTCGTTGGGTTTCTTTCCTTATTTCTCCCCATTTCTGGCCTTTTGAGGCAGGTTTTTTTTTTCTGAGGACTAGTCCCAATTTAATACATTAACCTCACTGAGGACATGATTGCATTTGAAAAAGACAATTCTTCCTTATTGCTACATTGCTCATGGAAGTGCTTTGAGCATCACAGAGGTTCTAGAGTCTCACAATCCTTAAAATTTACCTGTTTGTGTGAAGAGCATGTTGTGTCCCTGAAGAGTGTTGTTCCTATGGCTCTTCTTCCTCCGTTTCATGCCAATGTTGGTCAGTTCTTCATCCAAGGATGCAGGAAAATAACAGACTGCTCTAAGGGACCAACACTCAACCTCCTTGAAGCTACACCTCAATATGAGAGGCTATTCTTGTGTTATTCAATATGCTGTCCCTGAGTGGGACTGGTGCCCTCACACAGACCCATCCCTTCCTTATAACCTTCCTCCCCATCGCCACCCTGGGCTGGTGGGATTGCTGAAGACCCCATAGGATGTGCTGGTACCACCATCTACATAAGACTCACCCAACAAAACCCACCTAGACCCCAGGCTTTCTTGTCATGCTAAAAGCAGTCACGTAGACTGTCTTAATACACCAAAAAGCAAAGACTAGTAGTGTTCCCCAAAGAAAAAGCTAGAAGAGCCCTAGTTCTGCTGGGAGACTGCAGGGTAAGAGAGGAAAAGTGGAAAAACCCTGTGTTAGGGACCCTCAGTCCCTTAATAGGAGAAACCTGAGCTGCCCTAATTCCCTCCAGCTGAGCACAAGTGCACCTGGAAACCAGAACCCTCTGCTCCTTCACCGCTTGGGAGGAGACTGTGGACTTGAGGTGGTGGTGAAGCTTGTGGGGGACCCCCGCATGTCTGATGGCTCTGCTGAATTACAAAGTGCAAGACAGAATTGGGTTTTTTATATATATATTTTTTTCTTTTTTTCTCTATCCTCCTTGTTTTAGCAAGCTGCGGTTGCATTCCTGGGGCAGAGTCTGCTTTTCAGATTGGCCAGCCGTAGGTTAGGTTTTCCGTTGATTTATGGCTTGTTTTCCTAGGGTGGTTAGCTCGCTAACACAGAAAAGAGAAAAAGGATCTAGACAACATACATTATCCTGTTTCAAGACCTTTCCAAGAATTTTGGCTCAGGGGCTAAGGGAAGGCCCCTCTTCCATGTAGGAAAATCACAAAGCAGCAAGAAAAGTGCAGTTGTACTCCTTGGGAGTTGAGGACTGGGCTTTGGCAGCATTTGAAATTAATTTGGGGGAGCTTTAGGTGTTATTATACACCGAGTAGCTCATAGGCTTGTGTATATCCTCACAACAGACCTAAGAAATAAAGAAATACTGATTCTACCTTACTCTCAGAGAACTGAGGCGCAGAAGGAGACGTGTGAGGGCTTGCTAGTGGGAAACACACGGCTCTGACCTGCCCGTGGTGGGACAACCTGCAGGAGAGCCATAAGTGACCACGGTTCTCCAGGTGCCACTGCAGCAACCTGCATGAAGCTTGGCTAAAACGCGTCTTTCCCCCCAAAACCGGGGTTCCCTAGCAGTGGCCTAAACCACAGCTTTAACCCAGAGCTTCAGACCTGTCCTGTGAAAGGCTGAGTCTCTCCGATGAGGTGCACCAGACCCTCCACTTTCCCCGTTTTTTTCCCATGGGAGAGCCCCCTGACTGCAGAAAAACCTCGATGCTCAAAACCGTCTTCGGGAACACTACAACAAAACCAAACCTAAATGCAGGAGATGTCTCCTGAGAAATGCTGTGACGCAAGTTGTAATCATGCTGCTGCGCTGCGCTATCAGACGTGAGAATAAACAGCAAGAGCAAGAGCACTCCTGTGGTGCAGCAGTTGTTGGCCCCCCTACAAGGTTTGATGGCAACCCAGCCATCCTGGTCCCCCGAGGCTGCCGTGGGGAATGATGCGGGTGATGCTGCAAGATGCTGCAAGGGCTTGGAGATGCTCATGTTCCCCTGGCAGCCACCTCCATGGGCTGCAGGTCACTGCAGATGGAGGTGGATCACCCTTACCTGGTGGCGATGAAGAGGGTACAAAGCCCCTGTGATGCCTGAACTGAACCCCCGCCCTCAAGGAACCTCGTTTATTCTTTGAGAAACGAGGCAGTCGTGACAATGCATAATCTAGACCACTTCTAGACCTGTGCAACACAATTATTGCTGCCAAAGATCCTGCTTAATGGCTCACTAATGCGTGAGGTCCAACAGATCTTGGAGCAAATTAAATGTATTTAGCTGGGAAGTTAGAAAATGGGAGAAAGGAGAAGAAAAGAAAAATAGGACCCTACCACATGGCTCCTCTTAGCTTTCGCCTTGCCCCCCCCCGAAATGTTTCCAAAACAACAGGAGCACGACTTGGCTGTAAATCTACATTATGTAATAACAATTTCTTTGTTTCCTCTCACTTTAAGGTTTAGCGACAGCGAAGGGGGGGAAAAAGACCCCAAAAACACAACAAAACAACAAACCGCCACCTCATAGCTAGAAACGTAGAGGAGGGGGAGGGGAGGGAACATTATTAAGACGATGCTGAATCCCTTTGAGCTATTAATGGGGAGTTGCATAACCGCTGCCGCGGGGTTGCTAGGTTTTACCACGTCCCTGCGCCGCGTTAAATATTAACAGCACTTGTGCTTTCGGCAGCATCGCTGCTGCCGCCGAGCCTGGATACGGCCCCGCCAATCCCGGCCTCTGGCTGGGTTTCCATGGAGCCAGCAGCACCCCCTTCTCCTCATTCACCACCAACCCCCCCACCCCCCCCCCCAGCGCTTTGGATAAATCCGTCTCCCCAAACGAGGCGTGCACAAACGAAGCGGAGAGGGTTTTTGGGCCATGGATGCGAGTGGGGGAGTGTGCTGGCTTCCTCTTTAAAAAAAAAAAAAAAATAAAAATTAGCGAGGTTTAGAAATGACGCCTGTTTTGTCTCGCCTGGCAGATCTTCATGGTGCTTTTAACCCTCATGTCCCCAGCTCTGAAAGAGCTACCTGTGCGGCTGGATTCCTCCCAGAACTTCAGGGGGGCTCATAGGAAAGGTCACAGAATCATATGGGGTTGGAAGGGTCCTCTGGAGACCATCTAGTCCAACCCTCCCCTGCCAGAGCAGGTCCACCTAGAGCCGGTAAGATGGGGACAAGTGTTTTAGCAGGGCCTGTTGCAATAGGACGAGGGGTAACCATTTTAAACCGAAAGAGGGTAGATTTTGGCTAGGCATAAGGAAGACATTTTTGACACTGAGGGTGGTGAGACACTGGCACAGGTTGCCCAGAGAAGCTGTGGAAGCCCCATCCCTGGAACCATTCAAGGTCAGGTTGGATGGAGCTCTGAGCAACCTGATCTAGTTGAAGATGTCCCTGCTCATTGCGGGGGGCCTGGACTAGGTGATCTTTAAAGGTCCCTTCCAACCCAAACCATTCTATGATTCTACGATTCTGTGATTCTCCCCCAATCCCTCCTCCTCATCTACCTTCCTCCTGTGTCTTGGCTTAAATTAGACTGTAAGATCTGCATTAGATATGCAAAAAAATAGATAAAATATCTCCTATACTGTGGGTTTGCCTTCTTTTCCCCCAGTAACATAGCTCTCATCAAAACCTTTCAGATTTACATTTAAAGCACTTTAATGGAGTTAATGGTGCAGATTTTCAACACATTGGCTTCGTGGGACCAGTTCACATCCGTGCTGGGACCAGTTTTCGTCCATGCTGGATGCTGAGAGGCTTTGCCTGCTGCTCTTCGGAGAAGGACAGCACTAGATGCTAGAGATCTGCATATTCAATATGCATGTGAGCTCAAACAGCTTTTTGTTATGTCTCTAATTAGGCTAAGTAGGGTGTTGGATTCAAGTGCTAATTAGAAATGACCACTCTAAAATACATTAGGATATTTAGGGCTGTGTGCTGTTTGCATATTCAGGCTCCAGCTCCTGCTGACGGGTTTGTGTGAGTAATGAGATGAGTCCATCCACCTAATCCCTTTTAACCTGTGACATTATATATTTTATTTCTCCTTTTTTTTTTGACCGATGCACTACATCTAAGAAAATGGATTTCTAGTGACAGGAATAAGCACGTACAGAGCATGGTGTTACCCCGGGGAAAAGGGGGAAGGGAGTGTTTGGCAGGGAGAGGCAGGGGCTGGCAGTCAGGATGGGTCCAGCCCTCTGAAATAATGATGCCATTATCCCTTCTTTACCCAGCACTGAGGAAGGGGTCCCTGGGAGTAACCTGAGGGGGAGAATTTAGGCTGGTAGGGTCACAAGGTAATATGGGTTTAAAGGGGTTGTGCCCTGAGATGGGCCAGGGGAGATAGTCTCTGCTCTCCTCCTCTTCCCCTGGAGCCATCAAAAGGCAGGACGGAGACCAGCCCGTGATCTCCATAGACAAATTAAGTGCCTTGGTAGGAATAAATTAAACAAAAATATCTGCTCCAAGAGCTTGACTTGAGGGATGCTGAGGATGACACCTACAGATCAACTAAGGGGCTTGGGGAGCTCTTGGCACCTTCCAAGATGAAGCTACAAACAGGAGCGGAACACCTTAGGTCACTTGCGCATACGGTGGCTGCTTTAAGCAGCCAATTAGTGGAAACAATAACAATCTCTGCTTCCTAAATCTACCCTGCAGGGTGTAAACAGGGGCAAGGCAGTGCCCTCATGGTTATGGCTTGGTCAGTGCCTACAGGGTGTGTGGCCCAGGGGCTCTCTCTTCGGAAGGGTTGTAAGAGGGCTGCAAACGGGCTCCCGCCCGCTGGATGCTGACTGACTCCTCTGGAGCTTGTCCAGATCACCCCCATCAAGTCATCATCCATCCCATCAAGCTTCGTCCCCAAGGGGCCTGGCTGCGATGCTGGAGTTGGGCTGCACTCGTTATAATCTGGGTTATTTAAGGCAAATGCCCCGCATGACCTGCGATGCCCAGCGCCGGGAGGCAAAGCACCCCTTGCTCCCCGCTGCCCGTGGGGGAGCTGAGGAAAGCCATTTTCAATGCCACGTTAATTAACGTGACGCTAAGCCCCACGCTCTCCTTATTCTGGGCAAGGACTGTTGGGATTCGGAATGTGTTAATTATTGCACGTGCTCCGTGCCAGACCCGTCTGGGATTAAAACCGGAGCATTCACACGTGTGACTGTCCTCAAAGTCACCCGGACCCCATTGCAGCTCTGCAGGGGTGACACATCCCTGTACCCACAACTGAGGACCAGCATCATGTCCCCACAGCCCGGTCGGGGTCACCGTCCCTTCCACCAGTGGACGTGTCACCCCTGGATATCCGCAGCCCCCTTAAATAGAACAGGAGCTGTGTTATGGCTGTAACATCTGAATGAGGATGTCAAAATTGGGGATGGGGAGGAACAGGGAGGGCACAGAGCCCCAGGGAGAGGTGCAGGGCAGGATGCAGCCCGTGTCGGTGCCGTCCTCCCCTGCTCACGAGCTTTTCCATGGAGACCCATGTGTGCAAACAAACACATGCCAGCTCAGCACTTCTGGAAGCCGCTGAGAGACTCTTTTCAAGCGCAGAGCTCAGCACACACTGCCTTTTTCTTTCCTTTTTTTTTTTTTTCTTTTTCTTTTTTTACCTGACCCTTGGGAATAATTAAACTTCCCCGCGTGGGCAGGAGGGCTGCCTGCGTGTCCCTGCTGTGTCTGCCTCTTGCACACCCCCGGTGCTGCTCAGGAACTTGGCTACGTGGAAAAATAGCCATGAAAAATACAGCCCCACTCGCCAGCTTGCGCCTGAGATAGGGGGGGGCAAAACCAGGCAACCCCCCTTCCTGCAAAGGCAGCAGCCCAGTCTGACCCCATCCTGCCCCGTACAGGGATGCTCAGCCCATGTTTGCCTCTGTCACCCCTCTGCTGGGCAAAGAGCCTTTCTGGGGTTTAATCACCCTGTTCTCCACATGGGTCTCATGGTGAGGATGCAACCAATCTTGCTCAGGTGTTTAATGATGCCTTAATAAACACCCCAGCTGCAGCTACTCCCTCTCCACGCTGATCACTCTCAGCTTGGTCTAGTTACCACGTTACAACGTTAAGAGCTTTCACCAAAAATTCATAAACCCTTGGGAAATGCTGGCTTGTGTGAAGCCGTGATCAAAACACAAACAGAATCACAGAATGCTATGGGGTTGGAAGGGACCTCTGGAGATCATCTAGTCCAACCCCCTACCAAAGCAGGTCCACCCAGAGCAGGTTGCACAGGAACGTGTCCAGGGGGGGTTGAATGTCTCCAGAGAAGGAGACTCCACCACCCCTCTGGGCAGCCTCTGCCAGGGCTCTGCCACCCTCAAAGTGAAGAAGTTTCTCCTTGTGTTTAGATGGAACTTCCTATGCTGAAGTTGGTGCCCGCTACCACTTGTCTGGTCTCTGAGCACCACTGAAGAAGGACTTGCCCCTTCCTCCTGACACCTACCCTTTATGTATTTATAAGCATAAATATGCTTATAAAAAAACCAAACAACAGTCTGTGCCTTACCCAAAGCAAAGGAGTTACTGTAAGGCTGGTGTAAACCCAAACTGGTCTAGGTCCAACATTGTCCTGGCTCTGGCTCAGATTCATTTCTGAAGTCAAACCGACGAACCTCCCGCGCTCCAGTACGTTTACAGGGGATAAACACGGACATATCTACGGCTTAACAGAACCATAATTTCTGCCCGAATGCTTTATTATTTGAAAATCGTAAATAAGACGAAGTGAAAAGGACAAGCCCCTTTAATCTGTGAGTGGTGTGCTAAATGACGGCGGTAAATCTCTGCTGGCTCCATGGCAGGTACAGGCTGATTTGCTCTCCCCAAAACGGCGGTGATTTTTATCTCACAAACCACACTGAAGGTGTGCTTTTTGGCAAAAAAAAAAAAAAAAAAAACAAAACAAACCAAAACCAAATCCCTCCTTTTCTCTTAACCAGGCTTGGATGGGAATAGTTGGGGAGGCATTGCAAAAGGACTGGGTGTTATTTTGCCTTTCCGATGGAGGAAATGCCCACCCTGCGCCGGCCGTGAACTTTGTCGGGCTGCCTTCTTATCTCCTCCCCTGCTTTCCTTATCACTCCTCATCTATTTATTGCTCTGCTTTGCACGCTTTTCTAGCCCGCTAGACAAGGCCGGCGTGTTCGGGTGTCCTTGAAAATGTTCCCACCCCCAGCAGGGTGGAGGCCATCTGTGCCACCAGCACCCCTCCAGCCCAGGAGGCCAGTTTTGGTGAGTTTTATGGGCAATCTTGAGACCCACATGTCTAGGGGAGATGCTCACGGTGCTGCCGGAGGGCAGGCACTGCTTGAAACCATCTACCACGTGTGTGTCTAACCCAAGGGTGCTCTGCAGGCTGATGGACACCCCCGTTGGTGGTGGGGCTCTTTCTTTCAATCTGGATTGCAACCACGGTCAGGCTGGAAAAAAAAAATTCAATAAATCCATACAGGCTCAAGCATATATATCCTTTCTGTTTTGGGCCTTAATATTTACCATTGGTGGAGAGCAGACCTTGCATTTCAGTGTGTTTTATTTGCCAAGCACCTTGGGGCAGTTTTACAGGAAAGGTGCTATATTGAATTTTCTCATGATGTTGCATTATTTTGCACAAACTGCAAATTGCTGTTGATCTGCATGTCTCTGATGTGCACATATATTCAAAGTTTAATTCGTACACAGCCTGCACCCCCACCCCACCCCGAGCTCCGGTGCTGGGGAAAGCTGGGGGACCCTCTGGGAACTGTCAGTCAAAAAACCTTCTGAAAAGGGTTTTTTCCCCTCTGTCCATCTCTTAATGGCTCTCACTGAAATGTCTGAGACGAGGAAAACTCCACCCCCGCAGCTTCTACTTGGAAAGAGCAGAAAAATCCAACTAATCTTCTTTTTTAAAAAAAAAAAAGGAATTCATGTTATTCATAAAGAATTTCTGTCCTCTTTTCAGTCCCTGCGGAGTGTTCTGTAAGGCAATCAATGAGTAATAACCAAGAAAAGACTTTTAAAAAAAAAGTCTCTCATTGCTGTCATATTTACCACATTGTGCATTCCAACCTTGAATCGGGAGACCTGAGAAGCTGAGGAAAAAGAGAAGAATGAAAAAAACCACACTAATTCTGATGAAGATCCTCATGCACCCACCTTCAGGCATGTTCCATGCGGGTAGGGGAGTAGCACAGGGACCATCAGCACTGTGGGGACACCACGGAGGTGTCCTTCCCCATGGGACCCAACGGGGAGCACATTGGCATCGAGAATAAGAGACTCTTTAAAGAACTGTGAGAAGTTTAATGGAAATAAGAAATCTGGATTCTTCCTTAATCCTTGTGAGTTTTTTTTTTCCTGTGAATGTGAGGGCTGAAGAAGCCTTTTTGAGTGAGACTGATGTTTTGTCAGAAAAATGTTCTGGTCTCCTGAGAGAGAGAGAAAATATTCGGCAAAGTGCACATGGTGGCAGATCTTCTGCCCTGAGCTGCTGGGGTTGCAGACACGTCTGGGCTCAGAAAAAAAGGGCCGGGGGAAAGAAAACCTGAAAGTCAGACTTTTTGAGGTGGCCAAGATGCACAGTCCCCCTTTGCAGAGCTGAAAACACAGGTGGCCCACCCACCCCAGGGGTCACAGTATTTTTAAATATTTTCCAAAGCTTTAGAAAACTCAGCTGCATTTTGCTCCCAAATTTGGGGTTTTCTGTTTTCAGCCAATTCGTAAAAAACATCTCATGCTCTTGGATGGGACTGTTGGCTCAGAGATCTATTTCCAGTCCATTGCTGGCGTAAGGGTGACAAACTGAGTGCGTTTGGACGGGGGGAAATCCCACTTTGTGGCCATTGAGGGCCAGAGTTGGGGTCCAGCTTCCAATCGCCCAGAAGCAATATTTGCAGCTGTGTGTACATGACATTATTTCCTGGGTACCTGGCTTGTAGGTACAATTAAGGGCTTGTAAATCTGAGGAAATCTTAAATTAAGGTACCAAAATATGCCTGCAAACATTTGTGCCTGCCATTTTTCAACTGTAATAGTGGAAGTCCTGTTAAAGTGAGGATGAAAAATTGGTCCTGTGTCAATAACCTGTATGAATGATGCTAGAAAAAACTGGCAAGTCATCAAAAGACCCTGTTCTCTATTTAATTCTCTTCCCAGCTCATTATGGATTATCACGTTTTGTCTAGTTAGTGGCATGATTATGGAAATAGAAAAACCATTTCTCTCTGCTTCTTATCTAAAAGATGAATGAGGCACATATAATTGGCTTAAGTTATCATTTAGGAGTGAGCTACGGTGATGCAGGTTGGGGTTGTTTTGTTTTTTTTTTTATCCTCAACTTGAAATCCTGAGGCACAGTAAACTGCTGGTGTCCTCCTCTGGTTGTTTTCTGTCCCCAATGCCCACAAGCTCAGCCAAAAGCAAGACGCCTGTTAAGGGCTGAAGTACTTTTTTCCAGAGAGATGGGTCGTAAATAAACCCCACAGGCTGAGATGATCACCAGGGTGTAAATCACCACCAGTGCAAACAGCAGCTGGAGAGCACGCCCAGGGAGCCGCATCCAGGCTCTCCTAGGACACAGACCTCATCCCACCACCCTTAACCCCCCTGAGCTGTAGCCACACCTACGGTGGGTGTCATCCCAGAAATACCATACAAGCTCCAGGAAACCGGGACTCCCACCTCCCAGACCACGCTGGAGAAAGATGCGGGACTTCGAAACCAACACTTTTCTTTTTAATAATAAGAGAGAATAGAAATGGCAAGGGAAGGGGAGGTAACATCACCAGAAAGGGCTTTTTCTTTCCCCCAAATTAAGCTCTGAAGTGTTGGAGATGCTCTAAAACAGGCACTTTCCATCAGGATGCTGAGCCTGAATTCTGGCCGCGCTTCCAGCTGCATCAGCTCATGGAGACCTCTCAGTTTGCACATATTTGGGCCCACGGTACCTCTGATTTGGAGCTTAAAAGCATCGGCCGAAGAGTCCAGCAACTGTGAAGATGGTGGGGTCATCGGTCCTCCTTGTGCTGTCAATGCATTTCCTCAGGCCTCAGAAGACACTGGCCAATGACGTTAATTGGAAACCATAAAACATTGGAAAAAGCCCCAGCAATTTTGAAATGAGCCTTTTTTTTTTCCCCCCTCCTCCATTCTCTTATACTTTTACCCACAGAGAAAATAGTGTCTGAGAAAAAAAGGGGAAAGTGTATTAGTTCATCCTGACTTTCACAGTGGAAAAAAAAAAAGAGCACTGGGAAGGAAACTGGATGCTTTCCCTCTGGTTTATATTATTGGAGCCTAATTCTTCTCTAAGTATTTTGTTCAAAGCCTATTTTTAAGAACTCCAAAGCAATAATTCCATTTTTTTTACATGCAAAGCGTCATTGGCAAATTTTTTTTTCGCAGCTTCCCTTGGCAGTCAGTCGGAGCAGCAGAATTTGATGGACCTTGACGATTCAGAGGACAAAGACGGCTTGAGAGGACATAAAACTGTCTGGGCAACAACTCTCTTGGCCCAAATTGCCTCTGTTGTGTTCCTCTGTTGCCTGACAATATGCTCCCAAGAAAACACAAAACGCTGTTCTCTTTGTGCGAAAGTCTTGCAAGATTTCTTGCGTAGGTTCACTAAAATAAGCAGAAGTGCCAAAAAGGAAGCAGAAAATAAAAATTCCAGAAAAATTACAGAACTTTTATCTCCAAATTACCTCTGTGGTGAAAAAAAAATGCAACAGAAGACTTTATATTCCAAAGAGATCAGCCAGCGCCCCGAGCTGTGAGTGAATGTGAACCCAAGTGAGATCAGGATCCGGCCTAATTTGCTCATGATTATGTTAAATTCGTAAAAATAATTTGCCATTTTTTCTGGAACCAACCCCCAAACCGTGCTTTTAATATCTAGAAGCATGCCACGGTGAGCAATCCATTATGTTGTCCTCCCCCAATTATTATTTTCCGAGATGACAGGGAGATGACAGGAGACAGCGGCTCCAGGTTGTGAATGAGCAGCGGGAACAGATGGGTTTGCGAGAAGCAGCGATCCCGCTCTCCTGCTAAAGATGCTGCAGACAGAAACCCCCTACTAACATGCCCTGAAAATATAGATCAGTGGAATTGTCCCTAAACAGGGGATTTCACAACAGTTTCCAGGAAGCATCAATATCTATGTAATAAGGAAATGGAGCTGCAGATGCTAAAGTACTTACTGCGGGTTTTTTTTTTTTAATACAGGGACAGCTTCAATTATCCCGCTATCATGTACTAAATAAGGCTGATTAATCAAGGTTTAAGATAACAGAAGGAGTTTTCAATGCCATTAATGTGACTCACGGGATTCGCCCTTCTTTTGGGTAATGGGAAGCTTCTGGTTGCGAAGACGTAGATAATAAGGATTTATAGCGCCATAATGTGCAGTGTTTTTCATAAGGGATGCTACGAAAACATGGGAACTTGACAGCAAATACTATTTCAATTATTTAGTTGCCTACCAGCGTGCGGGGATGGGGCTGTCTCGGGTGCTTCACCCCCACCTCAGCCTTCTGCTTCCTCTCTTTGCCTTTACTTCTCAGCAACGCCAGTGTTTCTGCTTGCAGCTCTGCACCTCCCCTTCTTCTTGCCAAACAAACGCCCTTAAAAAAAAAAAAAAAAAAAAAAAGAAAAAGGAGAAAAGTAATATAATTTGCCCAAATTTCCCAGCAATTACAAAACCAGAACCGGACTTCATGTGGGCCGGGTCCAGAGTGAAGGGTCTGCTGGTCTGAGTGTCAGAAAGAATAACCTGGACAAGGATGATGTGAATTTTCTCAAAGGGTTTTTCCCGTAGCCCTGCCAGGGCATTTGAATGAAATCTGGGCAGAAAGGGCTGGAATGAAAGCTATGAGGGTTTTTGGAGAAAATGTTAATGAATCACTGGTTGGGCTCTCCACCTCCTTTCTAACCACCCCAAGTCAAGAGAAGTTCCTCCACCTTTCTCCATCTGCCTCCATCTTCTGGGCAGTTTCATGAGCAATTTGTCATCTCGTCCTGTGGCCTCTGCAGCTTCCCTGCTCATTACGATTTTTCTAGTGTTATTTCTCCCTGCTGCAGGAGTTTTCTGCAACCCCTAGCACAGCTGTAAGACCCTGCAGTGGTCCTTAACCCAGGAGGATGCAAGCTGTGCCACTTCCCACCCCTCAGCTCGTGGAAATACGCTTGGCAACGCCGTCACTCCGTCCCGCCGATGTGAGACAAAAATAAACGCCAAAACTAAGTGACAACTGGGCTGGAATAAAATATGTGGGCTGAAAAGTGCAAGGATGACTCAAGCGCTGCAGCCAGGCACTCCCCGGAGTCTGGCGGCGGCCGAGGGATGTTTTCCTCTCCCTGGCTGTAATTGCCACATCCGGGCTGATTTATTGCATTGACATTTTTGACAGGTTATGATGTAAAGAAGGCTTTCTTTACATCATAAATTTACCTGATGTAAAGAGGCTGATGACCTCATCATCAGCCGGGGAGGGTGCAGGGCCGGGAGAGCCTGGCTGACCTTTTAATTAAGCGCCGGTCTTTCTCCTGCCCCTTCCCACACGTTCCCCCTCCTGCTGCCGCTGTGGAGCAAGTGCCGGAGCTCATCCCAGATCCCTTAGCCTCCGAATCCCTCAGGTTTTCCACTGGGAAAAGGAAGGTTGGGAAGAACCTGAGGTTGACCAACAGTCCCTGAGCTCCCCCCACCCCACCAGGGCACCCCCCAGGCGCTGAGCCAGGAGTGCTGTGATCCTGTTAAATGGGAATTTTGCCATTCTCCTCGGCGAGAACCCAGCTATTTTTTATGATATTTATGATGAGAACTTCAGCGGGAGCAGGGTTGGATCGCTGCTGCTGAAACGTGCCGCCCAAATAAATACTGTATGCATCCCAGATGAGGGTTTCTCCTCGCTGCGTGCTCTCATTTCCTTCCTGCAGGAGAAATACTCGTATTTTGCTGCTTTCCCTCATTATGCATTTGCTACTAGGTCTTTCAAGCCTGAAGGCCTTCACTTTGAATAGAAACGCAGCTTCTGGTGTTTCCTCTGTTTAAGCAAGGAAAGCAGGGTGGCTGGAGAATGCATTGCTTCATCTCTGACCTATTTCTACGCTCAGCACATTTTTTCCCCCCCATCATAGACATGGGAAATTGTCCCAAGCCCCAGGGGCTGCCTTCTGCTTCCAGTTCCCTCGGATGCCCCTTGCAGACCTTCCCTGGGTGGGGGGAGAGTGGCACAGGTCGGCTCTTTCCCCCCTTGTTTCTGCCTCTTTAGGATAGGTTTTGCTCCCTGTGAACTGTAAGAAAAACGTCGTTTATCAGGGAAGGTGCTCCATACGTGTTTAACACCGGAAGGGAATCTCAGGAGCGGACACATAAGGCAATTACGTGCGTGTTTTCAGTCCTAATTAGACCTAACTCTTTAATTGTGGGATGCATTTCTGACCCTTTCTATTTTTTTTTTTTTTTCCATGAAGGAAATAACCCCTCGTTTAGCAGGGCTGAGCTAAAGCCCAAGTGGAAAGGTGAGGTACGACAGAACAGTTAATGGTGATGAAGATGCTGCCTGCCATGGGAGCACTGCTGGTGTCCCACCACCAAAGTGTCCCCACCGCAGCTTGGTCCATGATGCTCCTGGGACTGGAGACCCAGTGGCCGGGACTGGGGGTGTCCCCAGCACGTGTGTGATTATGGGACCTCAGCACCAAGGTCTGCGTTCAGCTTCATAGTGACCTTCACCGGTGCTAAAAGTGTAACAAAGGCCCATGGGGATGGATATTCCATTAAGAGTATTATTACTCTTAATATTTATTTATGTGATGGTAGGGCCTCGGGCAGGCTGAGCCGCGCGGTGAAAAGAGGAGATTGATGACAACCAAGCTCTCTAAGTCATTGAGGAGAACCAGACACCAAGTTTGGGAAGATTTGGGACAGCAAATTACGTGGGGTTTGGGTGAAATCCTGTGTGGAGACTTTAAATAGCATTTGTGGCCATCAGGAGCAGGAGCATTTGTGGCTGTTACGGGCGCTCACGGCTTTCACAGGGCTCCAGTTGGGGCAGCTCTGAAATCCACAGCGTGGAGGGCAATAAAATATTTAAAAGAGGGGATTTATAACGTTCTCAGGCAGCTCACCTTCCTGCCCCCCAGCTGGGTGCAGATAGTTTTCACCGCACAACAGCTCGACAAAGGCAGCTCTCAGGAGCTGAGCCAGGCTATGCATCGGGGGGTGTTATTTAGGATGGGGAGGTGTTGGGGTGGGGGGGGGAGGCGGGGGTGACGCAGCTTTATTATGCCTCATAAAAATAATGTCAGGAGAGACAAAAACAACACCTCCATTGGAAGAGAGGGAGGAATAAGCCAGATAAAAGATATGAATTTTTCCTCCAAGACAGACTACTAAATAGGCTCTTCTTGTTCACTGAGGTTCGGTAATTCAAGTTGACAGGATATTAAGGTTATTTCAGGTTCTTCTGTCTCCCAGGGTCATAAGCCTTCTGCTATGCATGTTAATCCATCTTAGCATTCCTCCGAGTAGCTACATAAGTAGGGCAATTGGTTTAGTATGTACTCGTTCCATTTACAGCCTAGTTGGGAGGAGAAACCTACTAATTAACAGAATACCCCTAGAAAATCAGGAGAGATTTTGCTATCACAGAGACACCGCACAACGTTCTGCGATAGAGGAAAGAGAAACCTTCCTTGGAAATATTTCAGGGGTGAGAGGAGGAGGTGATCTGAGAGAGAAGGAGCCGGGAGGGGTTTATCCCACGGCCCTTCCCTCTGGCCCATCTCTTCCTGCGATGGGAAGTGATGCCACGCACGGCCGGCTGAGCCACATCTCCGTAAATCTGAAGAGAAAAGAAGAGCCTGAGCCTCATCTTATCCTCCTGCAAGTGCAGGAGTCCCCCCACCCCCCAAATAGCAGCTGAGCAGTTACTGCCCGTGCTCTGCCAGAGGGAGGATGCTCCTGCATCCCGCATCCTGCTGGGGACCAGTTAACCCCTTCGTGCCGCACCGCTGTGACCAGACCGCGGGTCCCCAGCCCTCTGTGTGCCACACAACCTCAATACATTCGCCTCTTTTTTGCAGGGTGTTTCAAAGCCCACCAGCTTTCCAGCAGACGCTAGGATGACATCAGGGAATAACATTCAAAATAATAGCGCTCGTTTTGAGCCCCATGTGTTGAAAAGCCAGATAAGCACCCTGAAATTCTCCACTCTCTCACCTTGTTCGGCCATGAGTCACTCCAAGTTCCCAAGCACTTTCCAAATTAGCTAATACCACCTGCAAATCATGCCTCTATCTTAATAACTTGGCTTGTTCTGGGTTGTGCCAGAGCACAGGGCGAGGGGGCTGGGGGTACTTCTGTCCCCCCTCCCCCAGCTGCCGCAGCAATGGGTCCCCTGAGACTAAATATACCAGCATTCCATTAAAATAAATTAGTAATAATATTAAAAAATGTCCCTAAATATTTTGAAAGTATCTAAATATTTTTGCTTTGAGCTGGTCTTTAACAAAAAGTTTTCAGATTTCTATTTCCTTTTTTTTTTTAAATATCTGCAAGAAAGGAAAAAATATTCACCCTGGTCTTGGGTTTGGCCAGACATTTTAGGCTGGCGGCTGCTCAGACACTTCTTCTGTTCTTAACTCTTCCATCAGCCATGGGAATGCGCTTCTTCTGCTCCGCAGCTGGGAGAGGGGGGTTTGCCAAACCCTGGATAATCTGGAGCTTTTGCAGAGACGGGTTGCACGTGAGAAAACCAGATGCAGGTTGTTTTAAAGGCTGACACACACCGTGAGTTAAGTATTTTCACCTTTTGGGATAGGATTCATCTGGGCAGATGAAGAAGAAGCATAAACTGTTCTACATCTTCCCTGGCAGAAGGTGGAACCCAGCATGGGCTGAATAATACACTGAAGGGGGCTGGCGGAAATTTGATAAGTGTATTTATAGGTAAGAAAAGAGGTTATTTTTTTTTTCAGTTAGTGAGATGAAAACATCTCTCTCCTCTCACCCATTGCCACCCTTGAGGAAGGTGTTGCTACCTTGCTCTGCCGTGGCTCCACCAGCACTGGGGCTGGCACCGGGGAGCTGGGGACGTAGCTCAAGTCATTAGAGAGAAAACATCCTCAGGAAAAAATGAAATAAAAAACAAAATAAAAAAAAATATTATAGTGCATTTCCTGAGTGAAGCAAGATGTATTTTTACTTACAGGTGAAACATCTGAAATGCAGAGACTGAGTATATGCCATACTCTAGACAACCTGGACATCCAAATGACACAACTCTGTGGGGAGGACCAGAGATACCTGCTTTCTACCAGGTCTTTCCTGAGGTCTTCTGAATGGATCAGGGCAGGCTCTGCGACCAGGGGGATGGTCCCCAGGATTTCTTACCATCCCAGCAGGGCAGGAGCATACCCTGTGCCAGGCTAGCTTTGCAGCGGGGTCTTGCTGACTATCACTTCTCACCACTCAGCCAAAAAAGGCTGGAAAATACAGATGTTCTTGCTTCGGAAAGCCTGGTTAATATGTCATCTCCTCTTCTATTCTGGGGAAACCAAATGAAACAAAATTATTCATAAAAGATAGCTTTAACCCATTTTATTAAAAAGATATAATGAATCTGTGAACTCACAGAATAACTCTAGTGGTTTCGAACCAATAAGCAAAGGATGAGTTGATCTCAAAAACCAAAGTGCCATTCAGCCAATGGACTAAAACATTAAATGATTGCACATTTAGAACAATCAATAAGGCAGTTACACCAAATATTATAGGATGCCAGATTAATTAGGGATGATAAATTCCCTGAAAGGATAAAACAGAGGAGAAATGTAAAATCTAAATGAGAACGGAGTTAACAACTTGTGAGAGGAGCCATTAGCACTTGGCGCTCCAACAGCCCATGTTGTTTCAATCAAAGATCACAGCAACAGGCTGAGCATCTCCAAGATGGATATGTGTAGCATGAGATACATGATGGAAAAATCAACGGGTACCTGTCAGGAGCTTGAGAGGTGAAGAGGAAGCCAAGGAAGAAGGAGCCTGCCCAGGTGATGGGGCTTTGCTCTTCTTGCAGAGAGCCGTGTGTTGGGGCTGCCTCCAGCTGAGAAGCACCAGGGAAAACCTCCGAAGAAAACATGGGGCACCAAGAAGTTCATTCAAGAGCTGGAAATCTTTCTTCAGCATCCAAAAGAGGCCAGGAAAGCCCTCACCCAGCACCGCTCACTGCTCTGGTGGGGTGGCATCCAGCCTGATGGCCAAACGGGGGCATTTCCAGCTCCAAAATCTCCTCCTGGGGACACCAGGAGAAGAAAGGTCCCCAAGCCCCATGGATGGACCTACAAGCCTTCATCTTCTCCTCCTTTACTACATGCCAGCTGAGTCATCATAACAGCGTGTGTTTTTCATCTCATCAAGAAGGACTGAAATGTTTTAGTTTAAACCTCATGCTGCACAGCCTTAGCCAGCCATCAGCATCCCCAGGGAGGTCCCACTGCCTGGCTGATGGGCAGGACCCCGAGGGATTGCTCTGTGAACTTCACCTGTCCTCCTGTCCTGCATCACAACCATCTGATTTCTCCATCCACCATTTTATTATTTTTCTTTTTTTTTTTTTTTTTTTAGCCTCCTTGGCTGCTGCTCTGAGGTGTGGAGGTGCTGGCGCAGACTGGGCTTCTCCACCAAACCAGTCCGTCCTCCGGGAGACCAAACCGGCCCGAAATGCGGGGGCTGATCTGACGTGAAGCTCCGACTGTGATTCATTATATCTCAACAGAGAAGGAGATGCCGTCGCGTTACATGTAGTAAATCACTTTAGATTAGCACAGCTTTAAGGCAAACCGGGGTGTTCATCAACATCACCATTTGGGCCACATAATTCAAGGAACAAAGTGCATCAGCTTGAGCTGGCCAGGAACCCCCCAGCCCCATTGTGGTCCACACAGAGGGTTTTTCCCGGAGCTTTCTTTCCCCTCAAAGCTTTAAATTCACACTCTCCCCGCAGCCATCCCTGACTTTCTGTCCCAGATGCAGTAACCACAACGTGGGTGGCCGCTGCCTCTCGCACCACAGAGCTGATTTAAATCATCTCGGGCTTGTGTGTGAGCCTATTTATTTTAACACTGCGAAGCTTGTTCGTTCTCTAGATGGTATGTGAGGGCTAAGGGCCAAAATCCACACTGATGTATAGCTCTCGCTGTCGGATTTATAATTTAGTGTAAGGAGGCTGGAGAAGCGTAAGTCAGGGCAGAAGGCTGTGGAGAAGCTGCACCAGGCTCCCATCCGTGCTGCGTTTAATTTACAAGGTAGATTAAAATCGTGGAACAGGTTTGACCTCGTTTTGTTTGGTTTGCCTGCAAGATTTAGCCTTTCTTTCATCTTTTTGCTCCCGGGGACCGTGCAGCCAAAGGGAGATTGGTAACAGGAGCAGAGCCCACAGTTTCTGTCCCTTTGCTGAGAGACGTGACGATGTGAAATGGGAATTAAACCCTTTTCTCAGAGCAGCCAGATCAAAGTCGAACCGAAGGAGGTGCCAGCTCTTCTCATTGATTTCAGCTTTGCTCCCCTGAGACCAGCAGTGCTTGAAGGTCACATCTGCAAGAAACTGGTGCATCGGAGCAGAATTTCTGGAGCTGGTGTTTTTCTTGCAGCCAGGTCCCTCGGGACACCTTCTCTGCTTGGGTTCATCATTATCTTCCCAGGGAAACCAGCTCTGGGTGCCTTGATGCAGATGCTTCAAAGGCAATGGGGAGGCAGGGGCTCCTCACACCCTGTGCCTACCCCACACCTGTAAATCATTTATGCCATGGCAGCAATTAGAATAGGAATTCTGGCAGCAACCCAGAATAGGAGCTCGGAGTAGGGCTCCTCCAGGTCTTCTGCTTATTTATTCACCGAGGACATGCCCCAGTTCCCCGTCACCGCCTGGTAACGCCACGACCCTCTGGTCTCCTGTCTGCAGCAGCCAGAGTCGGGTTTTCCTGTTACGGGGCAGAGTTAAGGTTATTAGTTGGCCTTTTTCTTCTCCAGCCCCTGTCTCTGAGGTTTAAGAGAGCTGGTAGGCTGGGACCTTGCTATGCTGTAGCATTTCTTTGAGGGCACGGTGACCACTGATGTGCAGACAGGGTGGCGTGCAGCACACAGACTGGGTCAGGTTGGGTCATTTCAATAGCCCAGGGCTTTTTTAAGCATAAACCAACCCAGTCTGGGCAGGGCAGTGGCCTTGGCCTTGGCCATCCCAGGGCTCCCACTGGGCAAGGTCAACCACCATATTTTGAGCTCTCCTTGAAGGACGTTAATTGTCCCCTTCCCACACCTCTTAATTTTTTTTCAGTCTTGGGTCAAAAGTCATCGTTCAAAATTAGCTTTTAAAACTGGTTGTGGTGGTTGGTGAAACGTACTTTAAAGCATTTACTGCACTGGAAAGCTCTAAGTGAAGGATGCTTTAACCAGCCTTACCACTAGTTAAAGAGCTTCCACGTGCAGGAGTAAATTCACGCACACAAAATCAGTTTTCAGATACAGTAGGGAACCCATTAAGCTTTGTGTGGTTATGCAAGCTGATACAAATGCCTTATTAATTAGAAAATCAATCAAGCTGTCCAGCTGATTGATGTTAATCCTACACCGAAAGGGGGAACAATAGTATAATCAAGACTAGATCATTTCTTCCCATTACAGGGAAGGGGACAAGACTGCATTTCAAAGTGATGCTGCTGTAATGAGCTGCAAGGATATACACCATGTGGTAAGGGCTCTTTTAAGATGCAGCACATTATTTTGATCAATGGTACTCAAATTCATTCTGGATCCTGAATCTAAGGAAATTTCACATGAAGATTAAAGGAAATTATAATACGATCAGAGGCGATCGCAGAGGAGGAGAGTTGTAATTATCCAAGGGGCAGCATTAATAAATAGGAAGGAGCCCAAACCCTGTGAAATCAGAAGACAGCAAGAATTGGCTAAGGGTGCTGAAAGTGTTTCGTCGCATCCAGCTAATGCCTCAAAACTATAAAACAATCTATTTTTTTTTTTTAAAATTGATAAAAGTTCAACAGCCTAATGGTAGGCAATCACAGAGCAATAATTAACAGACCCATCTGATTCTTCACCTGTTCCACATTATTTGCAGTCAGCCCTGCCAGCTTGAGGACTGGTAGCAAATAGCCCTCGCCGCCGCGTTGACTCCATCCCAAAGCAGTGTAGCTGGCCAAAACCTTCTGAAAAATGCATGCAAGAATCAGGCTAAATGACTGGAAGACGACTGGAACACAATCCTTTCAACGCAAGTCAGGCTTTGCAAGAAGAAAATAGCTCATTATCATGCAAACGCATGTTGTCTTGATTCCAGGCTAATTGTTGTATAGCATATCCTATATAACATAAGACAAAGCCCCAAGGCTTGTAAGCCAAGTAAAATGCAAATTACACCATTGACAGAGCTGAAGGCTCTATGCAACTTTAATCAAGGGGGGGGATGCAATGTATTTGTGAGACAAATGAGCAGGGCAGTTAGACCAGAAAGACAGAGCTCTCTAATACCCAGCCTGACTAAAAGGCTAGAACATGGGCGAGCAAACGTTTACCTTGACCACCAAAGTCTAAGGGTATTCACACTCGCAAAAACCACCATAATCATCCTGTGCCAATGGTATTCCCTGTTTCTGCAATAGCTCATGGAAACGCTCCACACTCCAGTGGCTGCTCCATTTCTTTCCCATCTTTATTGCTGTTTGCTGCGTAGGAACACGCAGAAAATTCAACAAGGATTCAGGGCTCTCTGGGCTAGAAACACTCACAAAGGTACTCCTGCCCTGAAGAATGACCACTTTACATAGACATAGTAGACAACAGGCTGATATACACTAATACCAGAGGGTGAGAGCTATTCAGTCAAGGGTTTATGTTAATCTGAAGGGCTGGTGTTCAAAGCAGGGGGTTCCAGACCATGGTCAGTAGATGGGACCAACCTCTGGGCTGCCCAGGACGATCTGCAAAGCTTCTGACCGCTGTGCCATCTGGGCTGGTGGCCTTCAGCGATGGATGGCCTTTCTGCCTAGAGATACAAGCATTACTTCCAAACATTTTAAGGAGGTTGTTTAAGAAGGTTAGTCACCTTCTCAGTGTGAGGAACAGGAGAGAAGAAGAGAGGTGTGAGGTGAACCACTGAAAGAGAACAGAAGAACAAAAAATTAGGATCATACAGTCAGGCTTCTGGCTGATGCAAATCTGAGTGATTCATAATCAGAAAGCCAGCTGATTTTGGGGTAAAAGCACTGGAAATGTCTGATTCATAATGTGGGAACCTGGCTCATCAAGTAGTTGTCACTTTTCCACGGTGAGCCCTGGTGAGTTCTCTGAAAGAGCTTTGCAAAGGCTCCAGGGGACACAGGAGTTTCACAATGGTTCCTGCTGGCTGTTAGAGTTCTTGCTTGATTTGGTTTCAATATGAGTAGGCACTCCACGTGTCCTGGGTTCAAACCCGGAGTGGATCTCCACGCTGTTTCATGTACCATGCACATTACAGCTGAGACATTTCCAGTTTCATAACTCAAGAATTCAGAAATAGATATAAATTTACACGTTCCGCCACAAACAGATGGTGTCTTTGTGTGGCTTTCGCCGCGTTCCTCGAAGGTAGCACTGGGTTGCAGAAGTCAATGTTTCTACAAGAACTTCTCCTTGCAGGGATTTTGGGGTTTGTTTTGGTCTCCCGTTCATATTGCAGGCTGGTAGGGGCTCAATGGACAAGGGTGGACTTACCAACCCGTTTCCCATAGCAGGAGATGTGATAACAGCTAGAGATGGCCACAAAACAAAGTTCTTGGTTCTCACTTTTCCATGGCACCCAGCAGGACTGGTGTGAGCAAAGAAGATACCAACCCATATCCAGAGCTTATGGCTAACCTGAAGCTCTCAGGATGAGGAATTGAGAGATTCCTCCTAAGTCACCCCTTTTTGCAAATCTTCAGACAGGGAAAAACTGTCTGAAGGAAAACAGCTGCTCCCCTTGCCGATGCTGAGGATGTGAGTGTGATACAGGAATATTTGGGAAGGTTGTGTGGGGGCTTCCTCAGTCCACAGCAGTCGTTGGCTGCGAGGTCATATTGCCTCTGGATGGGGATGGCTCAGGGGAATGGTCCTCTTAGCAGAGCACATTTAGGTCCAATTCCAGCAAAAAATGGTCATTCTCAAGGAAATGGTATCTGGTAACGTGCCCACTGGGAGAACTTGCAGCAATTTCCCATCTCAAACACAGCTGCTCCAAGGAGGAGGAGCTCCTGGGGACCTCCTGGGGAGGAGCTCCACCATTTGCTGCATATCTGCTCCTCGGCCTTCATGAATAACTGCCACCTCCTCGTACCTTCATGGCCAAAAACCCTATGTCATGCAAGTGAAACAACCCCAGACCTCACCAAAAAGGACCATGGCTGGGCACTGGGTGTGTGAGGGATTGCCCCACACTACGGTGATGGTCTCAGACCCCAGCTCAGCTTTGTGCCACCAGTGCCACGGGGTGTTTCCCAAGAAACTTCCCCATCAAAATCACATCTCGGCATCTCCTCTGATTCCCTTCCCATCCCCTCACCATTCATCCTGCAAGGGCTAAGCCAAAGCAGAGATGCCTCAGGCTGGCTGGAACCAGTGAAAGCTTTTGGGAGATGGAGTTGGCTGAGCTTTTGGAGCTGCTTACGAAAAGAGAGTAGGTGTCATTGGGACCACCCCGAGAAACGCCTCCCAACGGCGAGAAACTCGAGTGAGGATTACGTGTTAACAACTGCAGATTCCTTCAACCTTAGAGCCGAGGCTGAATTTATTGGGGTGGAGATGAAGGAGAGACGGCAAAGAACAAGAACGACCTAGCAACAAACGTGCCGGGGGAAGCAGCTCTGATTATTTCTCAGCCAATCACTCGGAAAGCAAAGATATGCAGCTCTTCAAGCAGCCTATTTAACACTGGCACGGTACAGTAAAGGGGAGCTTGCCAGCGTATTTCATTAAAATACCTTTCCATCAGTTAATAATCATTCTCCGTGCTTTAACAGCACTTCCCCTCCAAGATTTCCAAGCAAACCCATAAATGTCAGCTCAACCTTGGGAGAGGAGTCTTCTTAGAGCTATTTGATACGTGGGTAAATGGTGATATTTATAAGAGAGATATTCACCCAGAGTCCTGTATTATTGCCCCAGCCCTGTATGATGGCAAATCTTTATGCCTGAAGCCAGACAACCAAGTGGCTGTTTGCACAGGGATGGCCTCAGTTAGTGGCTGAGCCAGGAACCAAATCCAGGACTGGTGACTCTTATTCACTGCTTTTCCCCTTCTAATAAAACTTTCCACAGACGCTGTGGATGAGGAGTTACATGCCGAATTCCAGTAATGAGTAAATGGGAAACAAACTCACTCTGTGACCTAGTAAAGGGTGTTTACAAGAGGACTTCTGCTACCTCTGCCGTAACACCAATCTGATGCCCGAAGAGGTCTGAAATCTGATGATTTCATTCAAGGTGGCTTACTCACATGGGTCAGTCGGCTTCTGAACAGAAACATCAAATATTCTTTTTTCCCAAGTCAGAGGAACGGTCTTATTCCTTGATGGTTTTTTATTGTGTGTCTATAGTCCAGCCAAAGAAATTTCCCAGTAACTGGAATTTCCAAATGGTGAAACCAGTACCCATGTACCCATGCACCATATTTCATTTGGTCTAAATTACTGAGGACAAAAAAAGCAGAGCTACTAATCTGCTTGAGAACAGAGAAAACTTTGCTGTCTGGTCCAATCGGAAATTGCTGATATTAAATGTTGTTGTTGATATCACCTTTAAAATGAATGTGTCAAGGATTTCTCTGGTGCTGTGCATGAGCCAGCCTTCATTTTTTCCTAAGGTGTGACCTTATAAAAGGTCACTCCCTTACAGTGGGCCACACTCTGATCTTCTTAAGAACTGAAGGCCCTGGAGTTCCTTGAGTGCACATGGAAACAGACGACAGTAATAAAAACAATAATAATAAAGGCATTATGCTGAGGATCAAAATCTGGATCCTAAAGGGTAACGGTATGAAATATCTGTGGACTTTTCAAAGGCAGCTTTTGAGGCAGTGCAGGGAGGAGCAATTCCTTCACAGAAATACTCAGAAAAGCCCCTACATTTATTCCAGGAACTTGGAGCCTTCGTCCTCACATATTAGTATTGCAAAACAGCCACAACCCCAGCTGACAGCAGTGGAAACTCCCCCTCAGATGGGAACGTGTTTGCTAACGAGCAAGGACCAAGCTCTGAGAGAAGGTGCTCTCCTGCCAGAGTTACACCAGCTGAGGAGCCGTGCAGCACGGAGACCAGAAGGTGCCACCACCTTAAAGGCTTCTCAAGGCAGGCATCGTGGGGATTCCAATGGTTCAGGTTCATCCTGCCCCTGGCACAAGCTCCTGATGCCATCAGAGAGACCCAAAAAAGCCCACATGCTCTAAGCCCAAAGTGTTTGACAACTATGTTCTCTGATGCTTCCATCCCTCTCTGGAGACACTGATGTCCATCTTCCACCGTGAAAGGCAGATAAGTAGGAAAGCACACACACTTCTGGTAAAGCTGGATGCAATCCCATATCAGAGAAAACTTCTGACATTTTAATATTTAGCTTTTTTTTTTCCTCCCTCTCTTTAAAAAAAAACCCAAAGCCACAAATTCATAGAGACATTTACTCTATAAGGGAATTCCTTCTCAGGGAGCTGCCTTGGTTTGAAAAAGGGAGGCCAGAGGGGATCCCAAGGCCACTGGAAGAAGCTTAATTATATCATTAAGCCGCTATGAGGTGCCTGGTTTTTGCCTAATCGCAACATGCCTGGAACAAAGTGCCTCTGAGGTCATGCTTTTGGAAGCCTGTGAGCCAGACTTTGAGGGCACCAGGTGAAAATGTTGTGGGTGCTCACGTTAAGGAACAGTTTGTGTGTATCCTCGATGTGACCGAGCCACAGCCTTAAGGGATAAGAGGAGCCAGAACAGCATGGAGCATCTTATCTGGTCAAGGTCGAGCTGGCTGGAGATGACATAGTCAATGTCAGAACAGTGTCCTGCCTGCTCAGTGTCTGGTGACACGCACAAGGATGGTTTTTTATCAGTACTGGTGTCCAACCCACCTTTTAACCCGCCGCTCGACCTGGCCAGCAGCCCACGGCAGGGAGTTCCCCAGCCCGGCTGCCCTCCTCGCTGCCCGCCCTCCTATTTTTTCCCCAACCAGACGGAGAAAGGACAGGAGCAGGAAACGATAATGTGTTTTTCCCTTCTGTCGAGGCTAATGGCCAGAGGAAGCACCACCTTTTAAATTAGCTGTCCTCTGGAAAGCAGACGCAGGATTCCCGGCAGAGCCACTCTCCGCCCCACGTCTACTCCAGCATTACAAGCACCATCAAGGCCACCCGGGTGCCCGGAACAATGTGATGCACAGATGTTGATAAATTCTCCCATGTGAAAAAAAAAAAAAAATTAAAAAAATTACAAAAAATTAAGCCGTTAGAAACAAAACAACCTCGTAAACAGAGCTTAGGAAACTCTGATAAATCAAGTTAGCTAGGCGGCAGAGCGGGTACGAGCCACTGTCTCAGCTAATGCAGATTGAGAGTTCAACACACACTGCATAGATCAGCATTTTAAACACAAACCGTTTACAGGCCTTTAATGAATACTAAAAGCCCAATAAGCACAAGCCAGAGCCACTCAGACACGGCTTCATACAGATGTCAGCGGCGTTGTCTTTCATTTTATTTGCTAACGAGTTATCAATAGCAGTAATTTGCTGCTGATAATGCTGCGGGTTATAAAGGAGAAAAATTAACAAGTTCTGTTAAATGAGGAAATGGGCTTGATGCCCTGCTTTGTCCCAGTGCGTGAGCTGACACCAGGCAGGGTTGCAGGTTCCCCGACCATGGTGGTGGTCACCGTGGCCAATCACCACTGGGATGCTCAGCCATGATGGCCCCAGGCATCAGCAGGGAGAGGACTGATGAACCACCTGCTATTAAGATCTCTCTAAGTACTACAGAAAGGGACAGAAAGAAGGGAAAATAGCAAAACACCACCACCTTGGCATAATATAGCCACCAGATGACTCCTCATCTCTAGTCACATCCTCCTAAGTGGGCTTTGCAGAAAACTGAGAGCAGGGTTGGAACTGGGGACCCTGGTAAGCCCAAGCTCTGGCCCCAACCCCACCGCTGCCTTCCCTGGGTCTTGACTGACTTCTCAGTTGCACCATTGTAAAGCCTGAACATCATCCTCAGCCATTTGTGGGAATATATATACATTAATATAGGCCCAGCTCGCTGTGAGAATTGATTTCATACTGTTTGCAAGGAGCTTCAGGGAGGAAACCCAAAGCACATGCAAAATACCATTATTTTTACCCATTGCAGTTAATGGATGGTATTTGTGATGTTAAATAAATAAATGCAGAAGGCAAAATAATCCCAGAGAGAAGCTGCTAGCCCAGGAGGGAAAGCATTAGGATGGCAGAGGTGGCCTTTGCCTGGGCAGGGCAGCAAGGAGATGGCTGGGGACGAGTCATGGCCTGGAGGTCAATGCCTTCAGCAGCTCTTCCCCAGCACCTGGGCTCACGTGCACTGTGATTTTTAGCAAATCTGCATCCATTCACCCATCATTAAGGTAGATGCTGTAAAACCTACCGTGTTTTGTAGGTCAAATGAAGTTCAGCCATTTGCTGAGCACCTTGAGCTCCTGGGATGAAGGCAGCCTCGATGAGTTCCTGAAGTCCTGGCTCAAACCTACGAGCGGTGCCGAGGTGGGAAAACCTCCAGCCACACACGAAGTCAAGGGGGTGCTGCCTGAAGAAAAACACTCAGAAACCTCAGGACTGGGTGCTGGTGAAATAAAATGTTATCATTACGGTTGCTAGCGTTAACGGGGGTCCAACCCTTTCAGCCCCTCCACTGAGACAACAGGCGGTGAGTAAATGTGTTGTGTTGGCTCTGGTGTTGTTTGGAATGTCACAGATAAGCCCCGTGTCCATGAACCATAATCTCTGTAGGGCATTGGGTGTACAGCACCCATCGTGGGGATGGTGAGGGGACACTTGGGAGGCGATGGAGGGCTCTTCCACTAAAATTGGTCACTTGGAGTACCCTGAGCCCCCAAGATTTAATATGAAACACCGGGCAAAAAAAAAAAAACGCAACCTTTCCATGAGTGTCTGGATTTCACCTTCAGCTGTCTTCTCTTACAGTTTTTATTTTTCATTTCGGCTAATTAACGCATTAGTCTTTATAGCTGTGGATTTATAGGTTTAGGTGCCATTAGTAAAGCCCTGACGTTATGGACTTTGTGGGGGCCTACAGCCAGGCTGCCGCTCGCTGTCTGCACGTCTGCCACCACGGACAAGTTATGGGACGCAGGGACTTTGGATCATAACCAACAGGCAAGAAACGGCTCCCAAGTACTAATTTAATTGTGAAACCTTTGATTTTTCCCTCCCCCATTTGCTGTCTGTGGTGCTTATGGAGATTAATTTAAAAGTATTGTGCAATTAGAAAAAAATTAATGGTTTCCTTCTTCTGGAATTGAGAGCTTTCTTCTACGCAGGAGGGAGGGGTTTGTGAACATGGCTTTCCTTTTTAGGGGGCTGAATAGAGGCTTCTATCCTCTCATGTTTTAATTAATTTTTATATAGTTGCTTCATTAATTGATATTTATGTATTGCTTGTTGTGCATAAATTCTGGAAACAGCGCGTAAGAGGATGTTCTCATTACAGCTCTACAAGTGCTTGGCCAATACTGGAATATTAATAATTGGAGTCACACGGAAAAGTACAGTTTGTTTCCCTTTCTCTGAGGTTTCTGTCCCATATGGTGCCTTCAGGGAATAAACAGTTGCTTCAAGAAAGGCATTTTTTTTTGTGTGTGTGCTGCAAGAATACTATGTCTATGGAGATAAATGCCAAACCAAGGGGGATGCAGCTGCAGTGGGGCATGGAGTTTTCTAGGTCCTATAAAACTAAATACGGGTAGAAAGGCCTTCTTGTACGCACCTTTCCCAGTCTCCTGACTGGTGGGTCCAGCCTCCGGGTGCCTTCCCACTGGGAAGGCAGGTGAGGATCCAGGCGAGGCATTTCTGAAGGGTGATGGTGGTGTCTGCTGCTCTTCAGCACTCGTGTGCCCACCGGACAGTGGTTCTGCTGCAGGAACCCCTAGGGAAGGGGGGACCACGTTTATCACCGCATGTTAAAACCTCATCCCCTCCGAAATCTGCTGAGATTCCCAGCAGCCCTTCCACTGATAGTGGCTAATTTAACCTTACCAAGAGTAATTTTTCCTGTTTAAAAAGAAAAGTAAAAAGAATGGGGGATTTACAGGAGCAGTTGTTCTGGGTCTCTGGGATCATGGCTGTGGTTCAGCAAAGCATCCCTCCATCACCCACACGGGCGAGCATCCCCCCATGCTCACACGTGTTCCCCAGGGATGAAAATCAAGGTCTGAGGTACTTGTCAGTGCTCACGAGCTGTCCCTGTGTTGGCATTTCTCTGTTGACTCATGGCTAGAAAATTCTCCCCCACAGAGCAATCAGCCAGTGTCCTCTAAAGGCATGCGGTCTCCTCAAGGCTGGCGAGTTACGATCTGCCCATGGAGCTATTGTTATTTGAGATTTTATTAATCATTTACTACATTTTATGAGGTTAGTCACCTGCATCGTCTCTGTGCTGACACAATAATTTACCACTACAAGGATGAAAAATAAAATAAAAGATCATTTACTGGCAGCTCGCAACGCTCTTACCGGGTTACAAAGGCAGCTGGTGGAGAGAGATTTCTGCCGGGGGATCAAAATAAAACAAAAAGGGATGATGAGGCACAGCCAAAAAGGGTATCACTAGAGATCAGTTTTATACTGAAGCATGTGATAATCAATTATTCAGAAACATGGCATTGAGCTGTCTCTCCCTATGGGTTTATCAACCTCTCCCTGGCTTAGCTCTGGTAACAGTTACCCAGAGATATGTAAAGGTATCACTGGAGGCCACAAGAGAACACTGATATTAGGCACATAATGTAGATAAGAAGTATATTAGAAAGCAGAGAACTAGCTCATTCCTGCTGTAAACATATATTGTTCCATCAAGGTCAATGGTATCTCTGCCAGTGGTGGGTTAGACCCACAAGCTGTCCCATAGGACTCAGAAAGGAGAGACCCTCACCAGGCGGAGGTGGTGGTCCACAATGCTCCTTTGCAAGCTGGGAGCAACAACTAGGGCTGAGCTATGGGCACACAGCAGCCTTTCTCACAGCTTGGCTTCTCGTTGCAGGATGCTCAGGGAAATGCAGGACAATGTCTCCTTGGCACGTGGGCAGGACACGGCCACAGCTGGTGTGGTGGGCGAGCAGGGTGCTGCAGAGCTGAGCAGGAGCTTCGAGACGCCTTAAAAGCATTTCTCAAAATAATTGATAAATTATTTACCAACTCTAAATGGGTATGATAAATCTGTTGGTAAGCAGCAGCACAGCACAGTTAGCATTGACAACGAAAACTGACAATTTACAGCTGCTGGTAGACCGCTGTTAAGGGTATTACTCACTTAGTCTCTTAATATAATACTTACAAGAATAACAAACAATCTCCCCAACCTCTCCCTGCTCAGGAGGCCTCTCCTGCTGGCTCCCCACAACTTTTCTCTACAGCTTCTCCACCAAGGCATGGTGTTGAGACCCACCATCACTTGCTGCTCCAGGTATTTCCCAGGTGCTGGACATTAGGAAGAAAAATTACTGTGAGGGTGGTGAGAGCCTGGCCCAGGTTGCCCAGAGAAGCTGTGGATGCCCCATCCCTGGGGGTGTTCAAGGCCAAGTTGGACAGAGCTTTGAGCAACCTGGTCTGGTGGGAGGTGTCCCTGCCCAGGGCAGGGGGTTGGAACTGGATGATCTTTAAGGTCCCTTCCAACTCTAACCATTCTGTGATTCTATGATTCTACGATTTGTAGCCCCCAGCTCATTGCTGCCATGGCAATGAAGTGCAGGATTTTCCCTCTGGCCACGGCTGTTGTAGTCCTGGCAGCAGTGGTGGCCTCTTGAAAGAGGGATGTGAGATGTACAGAGGCCAGGGTGATGCATGGTATGGACCTCTGCCCCACTGGCCAGTAAAACTAGTAAGGCTGAGGGAGAGGTCTGTCCTGCCCACAGGAGATAAGGCTGGATGACTGACAGAGGGACAGAAACCTGCTAAAACACACAAGCAGCCCTTCCCCCACTTAAAGCACTGATATAACAAATATGCAAAAGTCATGTATTTTGCAAGTGCAAGAGCCTTCCTAGCAATAATTAGCTTCTAAACATTCCCCTGTCCTGTATAATAAATGAACAGCATAGTAAATGTTATGAGAATAATTCATTATTCATCACGAATAACAAATGAAGGGAATAATTTACCATCCGCTAATCTCTAAAAGGGCCCCGTTTCTTTTTTCCATCACGTAGGGGTGCCGGGTGCTGAGGGAGAGGTCCATGTTTGGTCACACAGACCCCACAGGGTGGGTGCCGTGGCCTTTGGGTTGGCACGCTGCTGCTCTTTGTCGGTGGTACCGTGACGCAACCCGCTGAGATGTCACCTTTGGCGTGGATAAGGATGGTAGTGCATCTCAGATGTCCTTTCCCAAGTCCATCTCTCTCCACGCACGACTGTCACATACCTGGGCATGCTCTGTTCCTGCATCCCTGACCAAGCCTGCCTTTTGCTGCTGTACTTTGACCCGGACAAAGAGCCCAGAAGTGTCAAAAACAGCGATCAAAGGCACAGTCACAGGGTGGAAAAGGAGGAAGAATATATTTTGGCCTCATCAGCTTTGTGGCTGATGACCAACACCTGCTCTGCTTGGTTGGGCAGGGGGATGGAATTCTCTCACCACATTCAGCATCGCAGGCGGAATCCAGCCTCTCTCTCCTCCCCACTCCCTTTCTTCCAGGGTTTCCCCTCTTTACCCCCCTTGGAGCAGCTCTCCTTTCCCTATCTCCCAATATCACATTTCTTTTTCCTCGTCCACAGCCAATCTGCTCTGGTGTAGCCCATGTCCTTCAAAGATCATGGTGCTGGACCACTCCTCCCTGGGGTTGAACCCCCTGCCAAAGCTCCTCTCTTTTGCCTTTCTCCTGGAGACCTGAGAGCCCCTTCCCCCCTACTTCTTTCCTTGGGACCTTAGTACTGCTGCCTGCTTGGGGGTAGCATTTGGGGACTCATTTCTGTGTTATCTCTGCTGATTATTATTTGTTTATTGCCCTTCCTTCCCCCAGTGCTCCGGATGACAGACAGCACATAAATCACTGCAATGGAGCCCAGCAAACAGAGATGAAGGTGTCCAAATTGTGTGTGTGTGTGTGTGTGTGAGAAATGAGGTCCCCAAAAAATTCACTCCGTATGTCACATTTGCCAGCTGCCCTGGGACACCAGCAACCCCTGCAGATTGTTTTAACGTGTCATTTGTTTAAAAAAAAAAAACACACCAAAACCCCAAATGTGCACGTTCAGCTGACAGACCTGGAGATAAAAACTAAAGTTCTGCACTATGATTTTAGGAAGTTATTGTTTTTTTATTCTAACCTTTCACCTATATCATTGCTCCTGGATATGAGTAAGCACCGAAACATAAAGGGTAGTTAAAAGCATCTGCCTATTACACAGTAACTGCCCTCATGTGAATTTAGCTTGGTGAGTACTTTTAATGTTTTCCAATGCTGTCAGTGCTGAGTTTTGCTAAACTTGCATTTTTGGAGACTATTTTTGAGTAAAGACTTCCATAGGATAATCAAGATAATGCCGGCAAACTGACTTATGACCTCCAATATCTCAAAATATTCACAAATCTGCTGACTAACTGGGTATATTTTTGTCTCTGTGGACTTTCCATCCCTGAATGGAGTGATTAGCGACAAAGAGGGGATTTATATTTAAATCAGTGTGAGCTAATGAAGCTCTGCTGTGTGCCAACACAGCACAGAATACGCTGTGCTGGGGAGAGTTTGACACCTTGCTGGCTACTGCTCTCCATAAAACCCCACCACCCCAGCAAGGCCTGGACTTCTCCCACCCACCCACCTACCTACCAGGAACAGGAACATCAAAACCTTGCAACATCTACAGTCTAATAGCATTTAATTGGGGAGCTGAGATGATCAGACCCCCAGAAGAAGTCTAGAAGATGTTTTCTGAAGACAAGCGAGACAAGAGTCACACCAAGCATTGGAGCTACCTATGATTCTCTGCACTGCCCTGAGGAACAGAATCATAGAATGGTTTGGGTTGGAAAGGACCTTAAAGATCATTGAGTTCCAACCCCCTGCCCTGGGCAGGGACACCTCCCACCAGACCAGGTTGCTCCAAGCCCCATCCAGCCTGGCCTTGAACACCTCCAGGGATGGAAGTGGGGGATGTTTCCTTCTCATCATTTCTACATGTACCTTCTGGCTCTGGAGGACTGCCAGATTTTCATGCCTCTGCATGATTTTATAGATAGATCCCACGCAACCTTCCTACAAGAAGCCTTCAAAAAACTTCCTTAGATACCTGCAGTTCAACAGGGTCCCCAAAACAGTGAATTTCCCAGGAAGCCCTAATTTAGACAGGCAGCTTTAACAAGAATTAAAGCACTGATCTGAACACATTCGTGGGGGTACAAGCTGTGGTTTGACCCTCCACGTATGTCCTCTTCAGAGACAGAGAGACGACCTACCTAATCCTGGCTCATGGCATTGACCTGCAGGGTGGGACCTTGGTGCAGGGTGAAGGAAAGTTTACTAACATTTTGACCCTTTTAATTGGCATTTTGCCGGTTCAGGCTTTATCGGTCAGCTTTGAAGTCTAGCTTCCCTTGCGAGGAATTCATATTTGGCACGCTTGCATGAGACATAATGCGGTAACAGAGGTAGCTCTATATGTATGGTAATTTTTAGAGCTGAGTGACATTTCTCAAATGGATAAGTTCACTGAAAAATGCAGGAACCAACGGTATTTGTGAAAAAAATTAGAAAGTGTACAAATGTTTCATTTTGACATGTCAAAAGAAACGGTTTGGAGATGCGGAGACATTTTGTTTCAACACCATCAAAACAAAATATTTTGACTTTTTGTTTTGAAACTAGCTTTGTTGTTTAAAAACTGACCCAAATTTTAGGAAGGGATTTTTTTAAACCAGTGTTATATAATAAAAGAAAAAGGCAATTCTTCTACTATTTAGGAAAATTCTTGGTTATACTAATTTTCCCCGTTTTTGGATTTGACAGCCAAACTGAAAAATATCCATATTCATCCGCCTCTCTCACTGCTAACACACCACACATCTCCAGCTGCTAAAAGCAAGCAACACCTTCATCCACTCAGCCTCCCTGCCATCACTCAGCATCCCTGCTTTCGCCGTGCAAAAACGGGGCTGCCAAAACGGAGTTTTGTCTGTCCCCAGCAGCGTGGTGGCATCTTGGAGACGTGCGACCACGGGTGACTAGGTGGCCCTGGCACAGAACATGAACGTGCCTGCCCGCCCCATGGCCACGGCTTGCCTTCAGCCCCACCGCTCCTTGATCAGGGCTTTATTTAGCAAAGGGGGTTAATGGATAACTCCGTGTTTTCGCCAGCGAAATGAACCCTCACTGGAGTCTTATCTCCCCATCGCAGGCAGGGAGGGAGCAGAAGTACAAAGACAGATTTGTTATGTCCTCTGTTACTCACCGCTGAAACGGCTGGTGCGGCCGCACCGCTTTTTAATGGCTAATTTATCTGCTTTCTGCCCACCCGTGAGTTCCAATTCCAAAAATAGCTTTAATCAAACCGTTGCCGTGGAACCGGCTCGGTTTATGGCCAGCTTGGTTTCTGCTCTGGCCCCTGGAGCTCTCAGACAACTGTTTTGCTGATGTTTAAGCTCACCCACCTCTCCAGCAGCGCTGACTGCAGAGCAGGGACCTTCTGAAACCATCAGGCACTTTCTTGTCTTCACAATTATAGGGACAATGAGCCTCAGCGCCCCGCGCTGTGGAGATGAAGGACCACGTGGACTTCTTATGGTGGGGAAGGTCTTCAGATGCTGCAGGGTGGAGAAGGTCTTCAGATGCTGCAGCTCCCTGAGGTGTTTGAAGGCACCCAAGCCCTTGCGGGTATCTTCACACTCTGCAAAAGTTTGTTCACAGAATCATAGAATGATACAGGGTTGGAAGGGACCTCTGGAGATCATCGAGTCCAACCCCCCTGCCAAAGCAGGTCCACCCAGAACAGGTTGCACAGGAACGTGTCCAGGTGGATTTTGAATCTCCAGAGATGGAGACTCCACCACCTCTCTGGGCAGCCTGTTCCAGGGCTCTGCCACCCCCCAAGTAAAGAAGTTCCTCCTCATGTTTAGATGGAACTTCCTATGTTCAAGTTTGTGCCCGTGACCTCTTGCCCTGAAACCCCCAAACTCATCTGCTTGTTAACAACAGATGAATTTGGGGGGTTTACATACCCCCAGATGGGGTAGCTCAAAGGGCCATGAGCTGCCTGCAATAGTCACATCCCCTCTATGGTGGCATCTGAGCATCAACGGAAAAAACTCCCGCTGGATGCTGTGGAGCCAGAATTTGAGCTCAGGCTTCATCAGCAGCTATTGACACACCTTGTCTTCAGTCTCACTGCTTCCAGGGCTTTGGCCTCCTCATCTAATTTGACTAAAAGCTCTTCTTCCCCGGGTCTGTCTGGACACTAGCCATTATAGCATTCTCATTTCTGATGGGGCAGCTGGAGCCTCTTGCTGCAGAAGCACACCCAGTACCTTTTCCCTTCCTCCCTGCATCCCTTTGGGAGTTTGCCGCAAGGTTCAGGACCGTGAGGAATTCCCAATAAACAGCAGTTTCCTATAGGTTGTTTCTCATGCCCTCCGCCACGCAAGAGCCTTCAGCCGTCTATTTCCAGGCTCTATTTCTGCAGGAGAAAGGGGATCCTTTCGCCACACCGGTGAGCAAGAAATAGAAATGCATTTCGGTGCCCTGCCCAGCGCTGCGGTTGGCGACTTCTGGTTCATTCACAGCGCGCTGCCAGCGCCATTTGCTGCTATTTTAGCTTATTC
This sequence comes from Calidris pygmaea, assembly GCA_003697955.1. Classification (NCBI taxonomy): domain Eukaryota; kingdom Metazoa; phylum Chordata; class Aves; order Charadriiformes; family Scolopacidae; genus Calidris; species Calidris pygmaea. The sequence goes on from QJSC01016343.1 coordinate 135,832, forward strand.
CCTTTCCCTCCTACCCCCTCTCTGCTTCCCATAAAAACCCCGGGCGCAGAGTGAGGCTGGGTGGCTGGGATGGAGCAGTGAGATATCTGCAGCATGTGGCCAGCCGCGGTGACTCACAGCTGCTTTAAAAAAAAAAAAAAACAACTCATCTTTCTCCAGGACACCACAATTCAAAAATCATTTCCAGTTCTATTATTATTATTCCCAGCCCAGGGCAATCACACTGTGGTCTCCCGTGCAGCCAGCTCTGACAGTCGCTCCTGTTAAATATACNTTTTTTTTTTTTTTATATATATATAAAATAATATCCCACTGAATTATGTTTCAGGGAGAAAGGGTGAGTTTGGGTTTTCTGCTGTGATCTCAGCAGCGAGGAATGAGTATTATCCAGGCTCCGGCAAGGGGAAGGGCAATAGATGCAGGAGATACGGGCAGGGCAGTGTTGCTGCTGCTCGTAGCCCAGTTGGGATGGGCTTGGAGAATGGCATGTGCTGGATAAATACCCCAAATTTTCAGAACTTTGCAAACCACGTTGGAGTCACCCCTCAATGCTATATTTGTAAATGGCTAATGACAAATTCCTCCAAAGGTATTCTCGGTCCTTGCTATTGGTTTTCAATGAACATCCACTCCTCTACAGGGATGCTGACAAAGAGCGGGAGGTTTTTGATTCAATCTGTGGAATTTTTCAATTTCCCCTTCTCACGGCAGTCTCAGGATCATCCACTTGTGAATGATCCATAATTTAAAAAAAGAAGACAGAAAACATCAAATAACTCACTCTCTCCCAATACTTCTCCTGGTGTTCACCAGCCTGTGGCATGCCCAAACCACCCTTCCAGCGCTGTTTGGATTCGGAAAACCTGGAAAAGCTGCTTTTAGCACAGTAAGATCTTTAAGAACAGGCAGAAGAATACCCGCCATCACACCCTGGATGTGCCAGTGCTGATGTGTTTATTGTGGCTACATCAACATGAGCAATAATAATTAATAACACAATAGTCATGACATTAACAGGTACAATTATTATTTCTGAACTTTTTATTTTTTTTATCAAGAATTTTGGTGCTAGGCCTCCTATTAGGCAAATCTGTTTTCACAGTTGATGTTATAATAAGCAGTAGAAGTAGGGATCGCCAGGAACCTGGTTCTACATTAAACATGAAGGTAGGTATCATTAAACATGGATTTATACGTACGTAAAAAAACATTTAAAATAACTTTCATGGCCTGCATTGGCATTTAGTAGGTTGTAAGTAAAACACAGTTGGGTCAAAAATATTGTTAAATAGTTGAAAATGTGACTCTTTACTGGCTTTTTGTTAAGAAGAAACAACCATGTGAGGCTCCTGGGAGAGTTACGGCTACGGGAGGAGCGAGCTACCCCAAACACAACTTTTTTGCCTTATCAGGCTTCTTTTAAATGGCTTTTCTTCAACATTACAGGGAGTTTTGGAATTTCCCCTCCTGTCTGCACTTTTTGGCACTTGCTGTACCTACGCGGTTTCGCCCCAGAAGGGTGCTGCAGACGAGTGTGGAACCGGCACAAATGTTCCCCGATCAAAACAGTCAAAGTGCTACTCTATTTCCCTGCTTCTCTGATGTTTAGAAATAAACATTGGCACTGCTTTATTTAGGGCGTTTTGGAGCATTTCTGAGCACGTCAGCAGCATATTCTCTCCCAGACTGAGGGAGCTTGCAATTTGGTTTTGTGACTGGAAAGCGCAGGCTTGGAAACGCTGGTTTAAAAATAAAAAGGCAAAAAGATGGAATTGAAATCCTGCAGGGAACACATGGCCTCAGCTCTCTCCCTCTTTCTTTTCCCAGTTTTCCCAAATCTCCAGCACCTTCCTCACCCATCTTATTGTCTCCTACTTCCCTCACCGGAAGATACTTTTTCCACACCCCACCTAACCCTGTGTGTAAAAACTCTTTCATCTTCTTCCTCTTTGATGGCATGTTGTGCTCTCACCCAGCAAACAAATTCCAATATCTAAATTTCCAAAATTATTTCATTTAATCATTCTCCACTTCTTACCTTGCCTGTCTCGGCTCTCTTATATGCCTTGATTTGCTACTTTTAATATTTACGGCGACACACAAATTTTATCTATTTGTATCTGCATGTGAAGTCACTTGTGAGGTGTCTTGGGAAAATTTGCTTTAAAAACATATAATGAAAATAAACAACATCAGGGAAAGCTAAGCTGGCTTATTGTCAATACATTTGCCACCTTTGGAGATTTGTTGGTTTGGGTTTTTTTTGGTTTTTGTTTTTTTTTTTTTTCCCTTTCTTATCTGTGCATCATTTACATGATTGTGTTTTTCTGGGAATCACTCCAACGGCAGGATGAAAGGGTCGTAATTTGATGGAACACAGTGACGGTGGTGCCGGATAAAATGTGCACACACTGTTCCTTTTGGTTAATGTTACCGAGATTGCGGGATGTTGGAGAAAACGAATGACCTACTTTTATCCCCTGCATCACAGCTAGGTTTCACCAGGTGGGAAGGCTGTTTTCAAAATCTATGCCAAATCCAAAGGGGGTTTTGTCCAGGTATCAACCCCACCACTTCCACTTATACTGGTGTAAGTAAAATCAGAATTACAGAGTAAAAATAAGGGGGAAAAGTACAAATATTTCTGTGTCTGCAGCACAGCTCCACCCTGCTATTCTTGGGAAACTTTATGTCCAACCCTGCTATGAAAGGGCATTCAATCATCCTCAACTGCTTTTAATTATATTAGCAGTGTTATTGTAGCTGTTATCGTCTGAGGATATGACTGGAGCAGTATTTATACAGAGAAATAATATCATTTGTTGGACCAGCTGATACACCGACAAGCTTTTTGGCATACAAGCCTGAAAAAGGGCTCGTGTGCCTGAAAACATATCTGCTGCTTTTTTTTTTTTTTTTTTCCCCTCCTAGATTATGAGTTTGTTCTAATAAAAGGTATTACCTCTCCCTGTGGACTTTGCCTCATTTAATTATATTAGCATTGAAAATAGGTGAACCAAATTGCATAAGGTAATTTGTTTTGTCCCCAAACCATGCTGCCAGCTCCAGCTGGGGCCCAAACTGCTTGAGAAGATCTAGAGCATCCGGCTGCAATTATTACCCTGTCTGTATTAACTCATTTTAATGAAAAATATCAGAAAGAGCATAAAGCATCAGCCTTCGGTCTTTGAAACAATATTTGTCTTTGAGAGGGAGGGCTGAGGCTCACAAGGGTGGTTTTTCCCTGTACTTTTGGAGGGGCTGCCCTTGCTTTAGGGGTGCGAAGGAACTGCTGTCGGCACCAGCATTGGCTCTAGATGGACCTCAGCTCCCATCCGCTGTGGCACCTTCTGCATCCCCACCTTCCTGTGTAATTATTTTCCTACTGACCCATTTCTCCATCTGGATGAAACCCAAAGCAGAAGCCCCAAAACACTTAAACTCATTGTATTTCAGCTCAACACGAGCGAGAAGCATCCAAAATCTTTAGCCAAAGTAATTTCTTACCAAGCTTCCAGCCAAATTTGCAGGCTCAAGAGAGCCCATGAACCACAGATAAGCAGCCAGCCATTTGCTGCATAACTTTGCTTCTAATTACAAATGGGCAGGCGTACTATATGGAGTCATTAATTGGTCAAAAATAACATGGGGAATTTGATGTAATGGGATCGATGCTTAGATATGATGAGGAGAAATAAAAGCAGTCAGTGCATGGGCAAAATGTAAGCTGCTTGGCTAGCAAAATGAAAATAAATTTTAATGCTTCCCTCTACCTTGACTACACAGCATTTAACTTCATGTTTGACTTCAAACATTAGAGAATGGCTTTGTTTTGGTCACGTGCAGCGTGGCCTCCTCTTAACATTGATTCCTCAGGAGTAGGGATTTTACTTAATGCAGAATTTGCAGACCGAAAGGATTAATCTTTTGTATGCCTTCTTCCTTAGAGAGTGTTTTTTTAGGAGGAATATATTTGTTTCATAGCTTTCTGAGTCTGTCTTTCGGTATAAGTGCTTGCTCCTTTCTCTCCCCTTCTCCCCAGCTTGTTTACTCAGGGAATAAAAACTTGACCTTGACTTTAAGGTCGTTGGTGTTTAAGACTGTACAGTCAGCAGAGAGCAAGGGGAAAAATCGATGGGAACCGTATTAGACAAGTAGAAGAGTAATGCACAAGTGCTGGGGAGTCATCCTGGAAATGGAAACAACCGAGGTAATGCTTAAAGGAGAGCGCGTCCTGCTGATGCGTCTCTTGTGGTTAAAACCCCACCTCCCACCTTCTCCTTCCTGCACCCTTCTTCTCCTCAGCTGGAAAACACATCCTTGGGGCCATGAGAAGATGTGGACACCCCAGAGCCTCTCACCCCCCACCCCAAGGTACCCACCTCATCCAGGTGGGAGATGGAGTCAGGGGACAAAGCGGTGGCCCGTGTCTTCGCCTCCCGCCAGCTCTGCCTCTGTGCCTCTGGGTATTACGGGGGTCCTGTTAGCATCTACAATAAAAAAAAAAAAATACATCAAAGCATCAACAAGAGAGGTGGAAAAGGACAGATGAGCAGATAAGAGATGTGACACTGTTAATGAAGACGTCAACAGTTGATAAGATCATATTTGTCACCAGTGGACCCACAAAATAGCGCATCCATGCCACGTTTTGGGAGAAATTTTGCCGTTTCCTTGCCGTTTCTCGAGTTATGGAGTGAAATCCTGGCCAAGCTGCCTTGTCACACTGTCGGGACATGGAGGTCGGGGAGGCAAAGTCAGACTTCATCTACCAGACGTGCCTTTCCAGGAAGCTGCACGGACCATCAGAGTTGAAATGCAAATCATGTTTGGTTCAATACATTTAAATACTGGTGAAATGTCCTCAGCAATAACAGCAGACTGTTAATACATATGTGTATGAAGTTTTTAATTAATTAGATGGCATTAGAGTACCAGTTGTGTTCTCAAAACAGCTCAAAAGTACTCTTTTAAAGGGAATTAATATTTAATAGGAAAAAAATGCAATAGCTTCCTGAAGTCTTAATTAAATGCTTACACCTTTATAGCTTTTACAAGTGTTTTACTCATAATTTAGTCTGCTAGGGAGTCGCATCACTAGTGTCTTCTGCAACAGGGGGGCTGCCCTGGGAAGTGCACCATCCATCAGGCTTTTTTTTCCTTCAGAGCCCTATTCCCCTTCTTAAAAAAAGGAATTGCTGAAAGACTTTGGGGAAAAAATGTCTATCTGTCTTTGCCTTGAAAACAACCTGCTGGAGGAAGGAGGAGCAGATGGAGGGGGTGTAGCACAGGGAAGCGTCTCCCTGTGAGCCACAGCACACACACGTCGAGATTTCCCCCCCCCCCCAATGGGAACCAAGTGCCACATTTACCCATTTCATAGGATTACCAGGTTAATATTCCCCCAGCTGGAACGTTTGGGGTCACATCCCGAAATCTTGCAAATGATGGTCCTGAGCAGGGAACAGCCCTGTGCGAAGAACCTGCGAGATTAATGCCCTGCACATGAAAACAGCTGACTCGCAGTAGCAATAATGGCCATTCCTCATATAAATTAAACCCATATGTGTACACCCTTATTTGCAAATAATCCATAGGTCCCAGCAAATAATTTCCATTTTCCCAGCAGAAAACTAAGCAGAAGACAGCTAAAGTGAACTTCGAGCTGAAGCCTCTAAAAAAGCATGCAGTTGAGAAAAACACTGTTTAGGGTAACTGGAGAAGCCAGCTGGTAAAATTCAGTCACTTTTTCCAGGGCAGAAGATTTTATAGACCCTATCTCCAGCGCAAACAATCTCTACTAACTTCCCCTGCTTTTAAAATTGTCTTCCACTAACCTTTATTTATCATGCTTTCTCAGGACCAAACAAATTAGACAAAAATAGCATGGCAGTCTCTTTTCTGCTCAAGCACGTAAAGCAAGTACGTACAAGGTCTAGCATTGGGAGTTTCAGCCAGCGTTTTATTTCCATAACTGTTTCAGGGCCCCAGATGTTACCGCTGAAAGCCAACCTTCTCTACCAGCAGGGCTCCTTCAGTACTATCACGTTATAAACAACACTCATAGTAGTAATAATGAGTAGTTCCTAAGTTATCTCATCTCTTTCTTCAATTTTGTTCTCGCAACGCCTGTCGTGGGTGCAGTAACTAACTTCACTCATAAGAGAGAAGTAGTGAAATATTTATTAAGGTGAAAGAGTGATTTAACAAAATTAGTAGTAAATGCGACGGTGTTTTATGAGATTCGATGTCAGGGTACACTCTATTACTTACTGCCTAGAGGACAGGGTCAGACAAGCTGCCAGGGAGACCCTCCCATTGAGTCACGAGGTTCAGAAAGGATCCCCTTGTTTTCTAAACTCCTTCTCAGAGAGGAGTCTTGGTGCAGCTGGATCCAATCCTGGTCCCAGACTTGGTCAACAGTTTACTTCTAAAGGATTATATCTGCGCAATCGACCCTTTATATTACTTAGATAAGATTTCCAAGTTTAGCATGCTGTAGTCACTTACTGAGAATCTGCTGTGGCAAGCAATCTCTCAACCTCGAGGGGTAGAACCTTAAGTGAGCATCCCCACTCAAGGGGAGATCCTGGTGTGCAGCTGCTGCCATACAGGAGAGCTCCAAGGGCTCTTGGGCTGTCCACTATTTATAGAGTGAGATAACTGACCTATAGCCATGTTCTCATGGGAACAAAATATCTAGGTCCCCACTCCAGACAGGGTTTTGGCTGTGTTGCCAGCCATCCCCCAAAGTCCAGGTGCAACTTACCACAACTGATGTTGTGATGGCCATGGTGGCCATGGCCCAAGCAGGAAGTGGGGTGGGGAGGGGGAAGAAGAGGTGGGCAAACGGAGAGAGCACAACGCCACGCAATGCCAAATATCCATCCGGATATTCGGTCTGAGCTGATGGGAAGAAGGGGTATTGACTTTCTCAAGATTTCTGGCGTGGTTTTTTTTTTTTTTCCTTTCTCTCCAGTTTAGCGCCAAGGAGGTGGTATGAAGTGCATGAGGAGCGGGGCACAGCGCTGGCCCTGCTCGCCCCGGGTGGCTTCACAGCAGGGGCCGTGCTCGAAATCTCGGTGTATTTTTAGTCGAGCTCTGTGAGGGATAAAAGTAGGGCACTGGCGCTCAGCAGAACCCTACAGACAGGTTTTTGCCGACGGAGCAAAACCGGAGAATGTGTTGTGTGCGTGTGTGTGTGTGGAGGTTGGGCTTTTTTTTTCTTCCTTTTCTTTCATTCTGCTGACTCCGCGCAAAAGTTGAAAAGCAGGTTTTACCCAGTGAACTTCCATGAGTTTGTACAATAGATGGGTGAGGGAAAAACAGCCCATTCGGAGCCAGAGAGGAACCGGCCAGGTGTCCGTCGCTGCCAGTGTCGGCACGACCAATGCCCCCACGGAGGAAGAAGGAGAGAGCTGGGATGGGAAGAGGATTTGGCAGCTTCCTCGAGATATTCTCTTAGTGATCATGGCTGGGAAACCGAGCAGGGAAATTGGCATCGCTCGAGGCGCTTTGCTTTACCCTGATCCTGTGGTTTGGAAAGCAATTTGAATGGAAAATGAAGAGAATTCGAGGACAAACCAGCGAAGGAAAACGGGACCAATGCAAGAGGAGGAGAAATTATAGGAGTGGAGTCTGGGCTTGAAAAACTCTTCAGTATCAGCATTTCTCCCCACCAAAAGGAAGCGTTTTATTTTCCCTGGAAGGAGACAAAATGAACAGCGGGGACTATTGTTGTGGCAAGAACACCTGGAGATGCGCTCACTGCAGAGAGAGCTTGCTGGCAGGGATAGCAACGGCGTAATTTGCAGCAACATCTGCAGTTGGCCCAGCAACCATCTCTCCTCATTAATTAGCAGCAGCAGTAGGTTTGCCAGACAGCCCCGTTGGCTTTTGCCTTATTACCGTACCCCTTAGCTAATGAGCCATCCTCTTCCCTTCCTGCTGAGCGAGGTACATCCAGCCTGACCGCAGAACGGGCACAGAAATCCAACGTGCGTCAAAGGGGGTGACAGTGCTTACCATAATTTTGTATATATACCCCGTGGGTCATATTTACTACAACCACATGATTCAATAGCAGCGGGCTGTAGGCCTATGGAGATAATAGAAGAGGTTCATCAATGACTTCCCTGTCTCTCCCTGTGCTTCTAATTTTATGCTGCAAGACGTGCAACCGCGTATGTACGATTCTGGCTTTCACCCTCTGAAATTATTTGGGATTATATCTAGCTTATTCACAGTTCTGCATCAGTCCTCCAAGCTGAAAAACACGTTCTTTCCCCTTTCCTCTTTTTCTCTGCCGGACAATAAGAACCATGACACGGTCCTTGAGGAACCATTTGGTTTCCACCAGTGAGACAGTATCATAACCCAGCTCTGTGTAACGCCCATTTCCGCAACATAATCCAGCAACACAGGAAAACAACATGTGGATCAGCACACCGGGACCCCCGGGTGCCTTTGCCCGGCCATTACATGCCATCTCCATTGAGCACCCTTCTGGTGGTGAACTTCTGCAGCAATGGAGAAATTAATACAAGGCAGAAGAGGGTGGCAACCTTTAGCAAGCCTCTGGCAAGCTCAGCTTTCTTTTCCTGGCTTGTAGTTGTGATCAAATGTCAACTCCTGGGCATGGCTGAGGGACTGTCAACCAGGGGAGCTCCAGGTCTTGGCGCAAGAGCTTCTACCAAGTTGTGGCTGCCCAACCCCGTTGGTCGTGCAGGCAGGGCCCCGTCTGCCCGAATTCAGAGCCGAGCCTCAGGCAGCCTCGCTCAAGTCATTTCATGCACAGTTTAATTCTTTCCATAACGGGGAGGGGGATCTCTTCCAAGAAAACCCGATCCAAAATGATCAAGGTGGCTTCATAACACCAGGCAAACGGCAGTGCTATGGCCCCGCTAGACAATAGCAAAACACATTCGGCTACGCAGCTCAGACCTTGCTGCATTACACATGTAATTAGGTTGTTTCCATGGTAATGATCTAATTATGGTCTTCTTGGCTTTGTGTAATCACATTTGCTGCATTTTGGCAGAGCTGTTTTCCTTATTTTTGAACTGCAACACTTGGCAAGATGTTCTTTCTGAAGCCGAATAATAATTTCGCCTGATGAAAACCGACAAGTCTGCGAGTTTTTATTTAAAGCAGGGTTGAAAATACAAGACAAGACAAAACTATATATATATATAGCATATATAAAATATATACGTATATATATAAAGAAGGATTTTTATCCCCGTAATTTCTATTCCTCCTTCCTTCCCACCTTTTTTTTTTTTTTTTGCAAGTGCTTAAAATAATGAATTGTAACAGTGGCTCCATGTGGGAGGGGAAACTCCAGAGTCTTCTCTTCTGTTCCCGAGGTTAGTGATGGGCTGACCTTAGGGCATGAGATTTCACCTCTCCCTGCCTTATTTTCCCTGTCTGGGGATAATGATACTGACTTCAGGTGAGATCTATATGCAAAATGTATATTATTTCTACTAAGCTATTTCAGGTCCTGGTAAGGATGATACCTTAGAGAGAGCTGGTGAAATCCTGGACCTATAGAAGGCCAAGGGCAAAAAAGTCTTATTGATTTCCAGAGTGCGGCAATTTCCCATGTGTCTGTTATTGTAGAATCATAGAATTGTCCAGGTTGGAAGGGAACTTTTAGATCATCGAGTCCAACCGTTAACCCAGCACTGACAACAACCACCGCTAAACCATGTCCCTCAGCACCATGTCTGCCTGGCTTTTAAATACCTCTAGGGGTGATGACTCCATCACTTCCCTGGGCAGCCCATTTCAGCGCTTAATAACCCTTTCAGTGTAATTTTTTTTTTTCTAATATCCATCCCAAACCTCCCCTGGCGCAACTTGAGGCCATTTCTTCTTGTCCCATCACCTGTTCCTTGGGAGAAGAGGCCAACCCCGTCTTGCTACACCCTCCTTTCAGGGAGTTGTAGAGAGCGAGAAGGTCTCCCCTCAGCCTCCTTTTCTCCAGGCTGAACACCCCCAGCTCCCTCAGCCGCTCCTCACAAGGCTTGTGCTCCAGACCCCTCACCAGCTCCGTTGCCCTTCTCTGGACGTGTTCTAGCACCTTAGAAAAAATCAGATACAAAAAGCCAAACCTGGTAGCCTTGGCCAACGTGGATTCTCCACCCTTCTGCCCCAGAACTGAGCAAAGAAGGAGCGATTAGACTTTAGTGACACGTGTGGTGTCTCTGATCTGCCACGGCACTGTGGGGGGATCTGGCCATGGGATTTGTTGTTTGCAAGTGGGATCCCCTTCACCAAGCCCACCCCTCCCCACAGCTCAGCTTATTCCTCTGTGTTACTGGGTGCTTTTAGGGAGGGGGAGAGTTCAAGGCTCTGTAGAGCCAATGCCTGTAGGGATTTATCATGGTCCATGCTCTGTCGTGCAGAAGAGGAGCTTATGATCGCCTGTAATCTCTCCTAAGGCAACCCTCTCCTTGAAGTCAGCTGCAAGATCTGGCTGCTAGTTATGACTTATAAAGATTTTTAAAGCTTTCTTGCAAAACAAAAGACGTATTTCTAGCTTGAGCAATAAAGGGATCTGGGGAAAGATAGGAGATGAAAGGTCAGGCAAGAGGAGCTTGTGAAATCACTCTGGAGCAGAACCGCGGGCTGCAGTCAGCCCAGAGCTCGTATGGCAATCGACAAGGCTATTCGTGGAAAGGGTTTTTTTGATCGGAGTTGCCATGACAATGGGAAACACCTAAAAACGATCTATGAAATGTTCTGCTGGCACCAAGCCAAGAAGCTAAGCCCAGCCCCACGCTCTGGTTATCCCCATGAGTCACTTGCTCGCATAGCAGCATTGCGAAAGGGAGGATTTGGTCCTCTGACTTTGAAGATTTGGGAAAACAGGTGTGAAATGTAAATTATGATGGAAAAGATTTGTGCCGTAAAGAACCCGCCGCGGAAGGATGTTGGAAATCTTGCAAATGCTGTTTACAGCTCTTGCCTAGTGCACTGAATGTCCACACGAGACAAGGGAGTCCTTGATTTTGATGGACAGGAGGGTTCAGCCGCTTTCTGAATGAATACAATACAACACCCACCCTGCATATTCTCAAGGGTCCAGGGATTGAAATTTCCATCTCTAAACCTTTACAGAGCGATTTCAAATCCAAAATGAGTGGCACTGAATTGCAGGGACCCAGCAAAAATAAGTCACTTTTGAAAGCAGTGTTCTCTCAAGATATGAAAGATGAGAAGAAAAACCCGGTGTTGCCCTTTTTTTTGGAATGAATAATGATGTGAGGGTGGGTTTTTTTTTTTTCTTCATTTGATGCATCTCTGAGTTCCCAGAGCTTACAGCGAAGACCAGAAACTGTGTTCTCTGCTGAATTGTGGTTGTTATGCAGAACTGACCATGCTGCTAGCCCAGAGAAAGCAAGTTACGCTATTGAGCCATATGCTTTCATGCCACGTTCTGCAGAGAATAAGACTTACTGCAATTAGCTATTGCCACTTGAGTTTTAGCAGAGTGACACCTCTCAAATGCCAAGATACACCCAAATAAGCTCACAACAAATGCTTGTGAATGGACAGGCAACTGCACAACAGTCATGGTGACAGCTGAATAACAGCAGTGGAGTGGGGTGGGATTTCAGGCCTGCTCTGTCACTGCCCCAGGTGAAGTCCTTTTCTGAGGACCTTTCAGCAGGTCACAGCTAACTGACTTCCACCTCTTCCCTGCAGAGCAGGTAGCTATGAAACTTGTGCCCTGCTGGAACGTCCTTGTCCATTGATATACAGCCACCTCCTGGATGGGATGATATAGCAGCTGGCAAACAGGGCATAGTCTCAGTAAGACATTTTGTGCCTCGGGTACCCTTCTCCTTCCTCCTTCCCTGTGTTTTCAGCCAGCCAGGGGGAGGAAGAGGAGGGTGGCAATCAGCTGGATGTCGGTGGCCCCAAGGCTGGGAGAGGAGAGCAAACACTGGGGGCGGTGGGGACCAAGCCTTCAGCTGAGGGGCAGCCCAGGTCTACCAGAGAGTGCCTGGGGATGGGGGTGAGTCTAAAGGGGATGGGCTGGGTCCCCTCTGTACGTTGTCCATGCAGTACGGCAGTGGAATATGGGATACACAACACTGCCATGAGGAGCAGGTATCACCTCCTGCTTCTCTTCCCATCTCCTCCCTATCTACCAGCTCAGCAGCAGAAGGGACAGGCTGATCTCCAGAAAGAATAATGGTATGTTAATGAGAGTCCTGCTCACTGGAACTGCTGGTTCTTGTGATTTGGCTCTGGTTGTGGTACGGAAGAATGTGGAAGAGCATATTTCACTGTGCAGGCTGCATCAATGCCCCTGCTGTGCAAAGCCCTGCATGAACTGCAGTAATCACTGTCTCTTGCCTTCAAGGTACCGCGCGCTTGTAGGACCAAAATCAGAGCTGGGGATCCTGTCCTCCTTTCCACAAGTCTGCAAATTTCATTAACGCCACCAAGGGTTTTACATGCGCCTGCAAGAAGAGACCAGACCCTTCAATGTTTTTTTGCCCTTGTTTCCTTCTTTTGTAACCCAGATATTTGCATAATACAGAGCAGCAATGCCAAGCACCGGGTGCCTCCATTCCTGCTGCCCGGGCTCCATATGCTGCCTCTCTGGGTTATCCCAGGCAGCTCTGCAGTTGCAGGAGGACAATTTTCAAATCGGAGGCATGTAAGTTAGAGCTGACACTCTGCAGCTTTAATTCACGGACTGAACCTGATCCTTGCTCACACCCTACCCATCGAATAACCCTAACACCACGATCAATACAGCCAGATAATTACAAGTAGGAAAGCTAAGTGTATGTTTCCAGTTTTTTTCAGCAAAACAAAGTCCTAGTGATACGTTCCTGCCAAGGCTTTTACAATTCTCCTTTATTGCACACAAGCCTAATACTGTATAATGCTTTTTACATGAGCACTCTCAACCAGAAATTCCCTCTCATCTAAATCTAGCTCATCTATCTTGGTATGAATCTCTAATTCTGCGTGTGGAGGGGGGAAGCTGTCCCTCTGTTTCCTTGTTGATCTAGAGCCAAATCCGCTGACGTCAACACCCGGAATGAGACCGATTGAGAAAAATGAAAAACTGTTCCTTGAAACTTCAGAGGTTTCACCTTCGGGTTTCACTAGCTAAAGCTGGTTGATATAATTTCCCACTTTTTCCTGGTCAACCCTGATCTTGTTTCTCAAACATATGTTGCCCTTTTGCCCTTTACATATTTGCTTTGCTAACGGTAGAGAGAAGCTTGTCCTTTGCAGACATTGCCTTAGGAAGAGACACTGGCAAGCAAAAAGCCCGTTTCTCACTGCCCCGGGAAGCACAAGCCAACTTAGAGACATTCTGATTTTCTGTGTCAGGTGAAGCACTGAGGAGAACGCCGTTCCTGACCGCACAGCATTGACTCCCAAGCCAAAAGGATATGGGACCACTCCATGCATAGCGTCAAGTGAAACATGAGTGTTTTTCCCATTTTCACTTTAAACTTTACAGAACCAACAAGGTCCACAAGGCATGGGTCAGGATACCTTGGCCAGGACTTAAGCAACAGCCCAGTGATAGATAAATCTCACCTCTGTGCACTGGAGCAAGGTGAGTAGGTGAACCCTCTTCCTCTGAAGTGTAAGGTCCAGCTGTGACTTCGAACACATCTAGGGTTAAACAGCAATCGTAGCCCTGCGGTGGCAAGGAAGCAAAATGATCATGGGCAATAAACAAAATGCAATCATTAATTGCACTGCTATAAATTCTCTGGTATGAGAAACTTGCATCTGTGCACACACTCATGAAGAAGCCACCGTGAACATGGGCTCTAGCACACACACACAGCGCATATGTACACACAGAGACATCAATAGACTGCATATGGTGCACGTGGTATAATTCATGACTTTTCTTGAAGGCTGTCACAAATCTGAGATGTATTGGGTGAGAAGAGTACTGGGGTAGTCTTTTAATTAGTCCACAGCTCAGCTGCATTGTAAAATTTACTCTCTGACATTGCATCCAAAATTTATAACCTTTTAAATCAAAGGAACATCTCAGACTCTGAGCTTTTGCTAATCGGAGGTGTTAATGATAAAAGCACAAGCCTGAAGAAGGGACACGTGATACAATTATTCACAATATTCAGAACTGTTTCTCTGTGTGCTACCCCATAAAAATTAATCTGGAAAGTATACGGGGCTCCCAGCTGTCTCTCCCTCATAACTGTGTATTATCTGCTTGGTGCCGCTGGAGGTGGTGTGATGGGAAACCTGTCCTTTGCCCATCTGTGGTGAAGGCTCCCCAGGACTCGTTAAACAAGCAGGGTATGGATTCTATAGGGCCTTCAGCTCAAGCACATCCATACAGAAGAGCAGCGTGTCTTGGTGAACACACCCAGGGCTGTAGGTCTAGCCTAGACCTAGACCCGAGAAGGACAGGTATGGTCCTGTCTTGAGAGGGTTTGGGGTGGTGTCATAGATGACTGTGGCTCTTGGCCATGTGAACATTTTTCTTCCATAAAACACACACTACCATCTCTTGGTGTCTTGGCAGCTGTTTCCAGATGTGACCTACCTTTTGCTAGGACAGGAAGGAGAAAGACATTATCTCCAAAGCTGGTTTGAAGAGATACTGAGTGCTTTCTGTAGAAACAACTGTTCTCTGCAAAAGTTTATGTTGTGCAGTTGTTCCGTACTGCCAGGCAGTTACACAGTGCTGCTTCTTCATACCTCAAAATGCTACTCAATCTGATGGCAAAAGCACAGCTGGACAGTCTCGTGCTACTGTCAGGAGCACCAGGTTATCACGGGGGTGGTATAGCAAGTGTCGTCGCTGCCTGAAAAGTAATTAATGCAAAAGGAGAGCCAGTATGTGATTGAGTGGCTGGCAGTTGTTGGAAAATGTTTAGAAAAACTTAACCTTCCTTCATCCCCCAAATCAATTTGTTTTCAGTTATTTTGAAAAGTTTATCTTCAGTTGTGTTCAATTACAGGTTCTTGCAATGAGCTTTCCTTTCAAGCCACACAGCTCTTTCATATTGAAATTTTTCATTTGGGAAATGTCTAAAGGCACATTTCAATCATTAAAAACCCTTTTCCTGCAAGAAAAAAAAAAGAGAAATATTGCTTCAAACCGCCACTAAATGTTTCAGTGTCTGTTATTCAGTGATTTCTAAGCACAACCGTTGAAAGAGTCTTCACAGCATCACTACAGCAAATTAACCTGGAAAATCCTTTGCCCTTTAGGACAGGTCCCAGGGTAAGTATCCCAAGAGCACAGCATGAAAATAAGAGAATGACTTTTGACATGGGGTAGATTCTTTTTTGTATTTATTACATCTGTATCAATACTGTAAATAGTAGATCAGGGTTTCCCAAATTAAATAGAACCCAAATAGTTTGCAGGGTCTAAGTGGCCACTATGTTTGGCTTGTTCATTTGCATTCTAATCAGCCCCAGATGGAAAGGCTATTCCCCACCATCCTGAGGGATTTGAGGTGACTGCACTGCGTATTGTGGCCACCATGGGCAAATAGGGCTTTGTTCGCAAAAAAGTAGTGGAACTCCCTTGTTACGTTTAGTGATGGCTTTTCTTTGTGGATAAAAGATTCTTCAATATAACCAAAGAAAAGGAAAATGAAGATGTTTGGTGGATGCTTTTCTGCATTTCATTTCCAGTAGCCCTTCCTATTTTCAGAAAAGAGTTGTAAGAAAACCACATAAAATGCTTTGATATTTCAAGGTGCTGGTTGTGAAGGTCACATTGGCCTGGCTCCTGTGGGTCTGTATGTCCTGGGAAATGCCAGCTGCCTCCAGGGCACCTCAGCCCACCCTACATGAAGAAGGTGATTGAGCAGGAGATGGTGACAGGCTCCCGAGACCTTATCCCACCAGAAATCCCAATCTGCATCCCCCCAGACACCCCTGCCCGGGAAGGATTTTGCATTTGTGAGCAGAGATGTGTGGTTTGGATGCTGTTGGCTGCGGGTAAAAGCCCAGCAGCAGCCGAGAGCCTGGGGGGAAGCCCATTAGTTAAGAACTGAGGCACCCAATGCTGTTATCGCTAATGCCTCTGGCGCAGGACAGGGCTGCAATCAATTTCATAATAAATCAACCCCATTTTCTAATATGAACCAATTTATCTGCCAGGCTGACTTGCCAAACACTATTAGAGGCTGAGGTCAAACTGAAAAAGACATATCACGTTTTCAGCTTCTCCTCCTAGCGTCGCATCTCCAAGGCACGCTCTGCAGACGCAGTTTCCCAGCTCTTTATCCTCCCTGGAGACTTCTCCTTCAGGAGAATTTCATTTATAGATGATGCAGACACAGCAGGAATTATATATTTGAGGCCCGCCACTAATAGGACAGCTTTAAGTCTGGAACTAGAACCTGTCTTTTGTCACCGCTGTACAGTGTTTATAGAGACTGGATAAAAAGATTATCTGAAAGGCTTGCTTTGCAGCAGAAGCAAGAAAATCCTGGTTTACTACACTCAAGCCTACGTTATGATTTTTATCTATGTTCATTTAGGCTACAGCTCTGGTGGAGACACCCAACTTAAAGAATTAGCTATGGTAAACAAGGTAGGAGAGGGACTTGAGATTGTTATTTATAGAAGGAATCACGCAGAGATGACTATAAAAATGATTAATACATAACAAATACGGGTAGCGTAGAAGAAACAGAGGAGTCTCTGCCTTGAATGGTCATTGCACAGCACAGGCTTGTGAAAAATTCACATCTACGTGAGCTGCTGGGAGCTCTGGACTGCGCCAGGGGAAAACACACCGACGTTTAACTATTCATCTGACGTTACGGAGCGGCACCGTCAGCCTTCACCTCTCCCTGGCGAGCAGAGAATATCGATTACCCCATTCACAAGAGTTAAGGTGCTGCTGAAAGCGAGAATATTAATAATTGCATCAGCAGCAGGCATCCTGGGTGGGTATTCATGGGAGCCTGCAAGTAAACAAAGGGTGAGGGATGTCTTCTGGGGGAGGAGCAGTGAAAGATGCAGTAGATGGGCTTAGTCTAAAGAAAAACTTGGGATAACGGAACCCAAATGGCAGGAAAAAAAGGCATGGAGTTAACTTGCAGCAAGGCAGATACAAATCAGATACAAGCCAGGCATGAGGAATAAACTCTCTAACAACACGACAACTACCATGGAAGCCACAAAAACTACCATGGCATCCCTGGCAGCCGCCACACTTGCTCAGCTTTTTCCCTACTTTTTCCCTACTTTTTCCCCTTGCAACTCCATCCTTGCACCACTATTTCCATTAAGCTAATGGAAATAAATTCCAGAGGGCGCAGTAGGTGTACAGGGAAGGGCTTCACATTTTACGGTGATGCCAGCAAACCAGTCAGAACAACTTTTTATAAAAAAAAAAAAAAAAAAAAAAAAAAAAAAAAAAAAAAAAAAAAAAAAAAAAAAAAAAAAAAAAAAAAAAAATTATCACAAGGGCTAGTACTTCTTAAAGCGAAGACAATCAAAGCATTACAAATGCAAATCTGGTCAAAGCCTAGCTGAACAAGGAGGCCACTCAGTAGAAATCTGAGTAACACTGGAGCTGATGAGGAAGGTGGCTGGTTCCACTCAACCTCACAAAGGGAGTTCCCTCTGGTGCATTTATTTGAAATCTTTTTGATTTTTCACTTATAGCACTTACCTACTGGAAGATAACCCAGAGCATTAACAAGCCAAAATTCTTTTTATCCCTGGTATCTCACCTAAAACAAATACCTCTTAATACTCTTCCCTAATGCTATTTTTATTATGGTTTCCAGGCAGAAAAGAAATAGTGAAATCCTCGGTAAAGAAGATTACTTATGACAGGGCTTTTAAAAAATTATGCGTACAAAGGCATAAAAGGAAGGAGGTACTCTCTTAACCTTTCCCTTCCAAAGAAATTGACCTTTTTCTCTCCCAGACTGCATTTAGCTGACGTACATTGTCAAATGCAAATAGGATTTGATCCAAAGCCTGCTGGACTCAGGGTGAGGGTTTCCACTGGTGTTCATCAGCCCTGAGCCAAGTCCATACTTACTAATGAAATTTCTTAGATAGTGATAATAAACAACATTATGAGTGGTGTTGCCTTTGTTATAAATCCAGGGACATTAATATTAAATTTGGCACCACCTTAGCATTCCTGAAACTTCATTCCAGGGGGTTTTCCATGAAAATAAATACGAGGAAAAAAAAAAC
This sequence comes from Calidris pygmaea, assembly GCA_003697955.1. Taxonomy (NCBI): domain Eukaryota; kingdom Metazoa; phylum Chordata; class Aves; order Charadriiformes; family Scolopacidae; genus Calidris; species Calidris pygmaea. The sequence continues at coordinate 154,039 of QJSC01016343.1, forward strand.
CAGCAGGAAAGCGGGTAAAATGGTGAAAGTCTATTAAGTACATTTTAAATAGAAGAGCAATGAAAGGAATAGGTTCCATGGAGCAACCACAAATTACTTCACCATGGCCTCACAGATCATAAGTGGTTTGTGCTGATGACTTGGGTACTAACAGCCAAGAAGATGCAATATTATTATTCAGAAATTTGACACGTGATTTTGGCATAACGTTAATATAGAAAAATTGGAGGAAAAATATTTTGGGTTGTCATGAAGTCGTTTCTTTTTCCAAAAAAAAAATAAAATCCACAAAACTTTTAAGCTAATATTCAGTTGAGTAATGTCTGTTTCATCCCATCTTCAGATTAACCTTTCAAAGGAATAAAAATGGAAAATTTTAAACAAACTAATTTAAAATACTGAAAAAAAGAGTGAAATTTTCATGTCTCAATGCCAAAAGTAATCATTTAAACTTTAGATGATAAATTTAATATGTGGATTCTGACAATTCAAATTGCATTTTCTGGGGACTTTCTCGTTTTCATCAAAATGTGAGATGGGCAGTGCATTTATTCACAACAACTTACCTGGATGAGGGCAATGCTGCATCTCCATGTCAGCAGAGCAGGACAGGAGACCAGGAGGATGCCATCGTAGGCCTGGCTGGTGGCTTGGGATGTCCCCTGGCTGCCTGAGCTGTGTCCCTGAGCAGAGAGGCTGGTTTCACCACTGGAGGTTAGAGAAGCCCTGCTGACCCTTTGGCTGCCTTTGTCCCATCTCAGCCTGGCAGGAGAGAAGGGGTTGGGGCATCATCACACAGCTGGATGGCCATGGTGAATCCCTGTCCCACTGACTTCTCATGACGCTTGTCTCTCTACTACTCCCTGAAAGGACGGTATAGAGAGTTGGGGTTTGGTCTCTTCTCCCAAGAAATAAGTGATAGGACAAGAGGAAACAGCCTCAAGTGGTGCCAAGAGAGGTTTAGGATGGATATTAGGAAAAATGTTGTCACCAAAAGGGTTACCAAGCATTGGAAGAGGCTGCCTGGGGAAGTGGTGGAGTCACCATCCCTGGAGGTATTTAAAAGCCAGGCAGATGTGTTGCTGAGGAACAGGGTTTAGTGATGTTTTTCGTCAGTTCTGGGTTGATGGTTGGACTCAATGATCTGAAAGGTCCCTTCCAACCGAGACAATTCTATATGATTCTAAATCCACACATTCAGAGCTCTAGAAAGTCACTCTTTATGAATAAGCGCATCAGGAAACTCTGCAGTAACAGGAAAATACCTGCTACGAACTGAGTTGTGATTTCTTTCCCGATATAGACCTATCTGTAGAAAACGATCCCACGGCCACTTCTATTAAACTGTCAGCGAGCACATCCCTTAAAAGCTTTTTATTCTGGTTTTAATTTACAGCGTTTGACAAGGAAGAGAATTGAATATCGCCGGCGCCGGTTCCAGCGCGGCTCAGCCGATTCGCTCCAGCTGAGCGCTGGGCCAAGTGCCCGCCTGCCCGAGCCCTGTATCCTGGTTTCTCATTAACAGATATTGTCACTCCACCACCTCCACGCTCTGTTTTGATCCAGCTGCTCAGCTCCGGAAACCATTAGGTATCTCTCTCCATTAGGCATGTACACATATTCCGGCAAGTTTTCTCCGGTTGCATGATATTTCCGCTCCTTTTTTCCCCAAATGTTCTCATTTGTTCCCACGATGTTTTTGACACGTTGGAGTGGACAACACACCAGGAGTGCCTGTGGTCCTTCTGGCCTTGGTGGCCGGGAAGGACATGGTCTCAGTTGGGCTCCATCAACTGCTTTGGGGGCATTCCAACATAGACAATTCTATGATTCTGTGATTTGTAAAAAATAACTAAGAAAAATTCTTAGTTATTCTTAGTTGGGCTTCTTAGCTTTGGGCTTTCTTAAAAGAAAATGAAGCCCTGCTTTCACTCGGCTTCAATTTGCTGCAACTGAAGCTGCAGCTCCGCTGGAAATTGGTGTCTACAATCAATAAAACCCAGAAACACTTTAAAATTTAAGGAGAAAATGCCCAAACCTGGCAATACTCCAGAGATGAGCCCATGAGCAGCTGCTGAAAAATTCTGATTTTCACAGGGGAAAATACCTGCATGTTTCTAAGAGCAGGGGCCCTGCTTTGGCTTGGTGTGGGGGCAAACCAGCAGCATCTCCACAGCGTCCCAGACCTTCTCTGCTCTACCATCGCTGCCGCATCGGATGCTTCAATGTCAGAGTGTCAGCTCGTTACTGAGGGGAAAGAGCTTTCCTTGATTAGTGCTATTTTCTGCGCAGTAGGTATTTAGGGAAGCAGTTTCTGAGTGTTGCCTGCTGCGGTATGCGCTAGGACAGACCAAGGTTTCTGCCCCAGGAGTCTTGCCTGTGGTCAGACCCAGATGTGGTGTGGGACAGTGAACCTCAGATGTGTCTCCTGAACTCGGTGCAGGAGCAAAGTTCAGGAAAAAACACCCAGCTTTAATTTCGGTGTACTCAAGCCGTGGTAGAAGACAAGCAAGGAAGTCCTCCTGCTCCAGGCAGCCAGGAAAGACAAAGATCACCCTGGGCTGTTTGCTAAGGAAAGGACACGTCAAAGGTCCCCTTGTCCATCACCTGGATGCAAGGGAGGGTTGTTGGAGATGAAAACTTCAGTTTAGTGGGACAGGATCCCTTGCATCCCTTCATTCGGTGTCAGGAGAGACGGGGCTGGTTTTATTTATAACCCCTCAGCGAGTAATGTGAGTGTTGCAATCAGCTCCCTGGGCTAAATGTGGCTTTGGCAGCTACTCTGGGGCTTCACTAAATCCTTTTCGGTGAGGGAAGGAGGGCGTCTCGGACCGTCTGCTGCCCCGTTTGCTCTTGGCCAGCCTTGGCACAGGGCAGCGCCCGCTGTCCCCAAGGGCTTTTGGCAGGGCTGTATCGTGGGCAGGAGAAAGCTAGAAATAAAATCACCATGCAAAGAGCAGCTCAAAAAATAGGAGATCGCTCCCTGGGAAAGCCACCTAATTTTTACCCTCTTTTATTATTTTTATTTATGCCCTGGGAGGGCCAGGCTGGTCGCTGCTCACAGCTTTGGGCATCTCGCTTGGCTGGTGCTCCTGGGGCAGCACTGGCTGGGCTGGACATAGCTGTGAGAAGGTGGTGGTCTCCAGAAAGCAGGCAGAGATGTTGGGAAATAGAGGGGAAAACCTAAGAGAACCAACCAGACCTGGAAAACCTGCAAGGCCCCGAAGACAGCAATGAAACCGTCACTCCCATGGCACATACTTGAGCCTCTGCCAGGGGAAAACTTCTGAGGTTAAACTAACAAACGGAGGCATTTTTCTGCCACAAAGAAGCTCTCTTTTGGGACTGGGTAACCTAATCCACTTGCAGCGCTGACAGCAAACATGGAAATGTTTGGCAGATGAAAGGAGAGGGAGGGAGAGTGGCAGGGATGTGGTGGAGTGGAGATGTCCTACCTGGCCAGTCTCATTTCCACCCCACTCAGGCTCCTTTCAATAGAGGCACAAGGGCCCACCAGTGCAGAAGCAACTTCTGAGATGCTCACGTGGACTTTTTAGTAGCCTTACGGGGCTTGTTTGAGAGGGCCAACACCCAGCATGTAAGAAATTGTATTTTCTCCCCACAAGCCTCCCTAAAGAGCCGATGCTGTCTCTCTGTGACTAGGTTCCCCATGCAGGTCATGGGCAAATGTCTTATCTCCCAGTTGCGCTATAAGAATAAATAAGTTAAAAATTGCAAGATACCCGGAAATGCAGTCTTTTGTTTCAGGTACATCCTACCGATAGGAGGAAAAAACCTATGTGAGACGTGATATTTTGCAGCATTACTTCATTTTTTCCTGAGTACGCAGTAGAGCTAAGACCAAGAAGGATTTTCCCATCTTTGTAATTTTCCCTGCCTATACGTTAATTAGCAAAGGAAATATATTAATTGTTTCACCAGCAAAAAGGAGACAACTGTCCTCCCCCACGTTTGTTGGCTTCCAACCTCACCCTGAAATTCCTATTGTTTTTTACTGCTGTAAAGGCAGTAAAAGGCAAGGAGACATTGAACTTTCTACAGACCATGGGGCTTCCAGGATAAACGCTCATCCTCCTCTGTCCTCAGTCTGAAATGAAGCCCTGGGACGAAGCACAATGCTCAGGTCCCCACCTGGGAATGACGGGGCGGTGGGGACAAGGCAGAGCCACTCTGCTTGCCAAACCGATGCGCCACCAGAAAATGATTGATTAGTTTTGCCTTTGCCATCTGTTAATTAGCTAAGGGAATGGGTTTCCAGATTTGGAGAGCTGCCTGTGGGGAGGGAAGCAGCCGAAGTCATCGGTACCCTCAGGTCAGCGCTGACCACACATGGTGGCATTTGAAGCTCCTGGTGGAAGCCATTGCGAGGACCAGCTCATGGGTCACCTTTCTTCAGCCAGGAGCCACTTGCTGCCTGTGCCCTGCTGCCTTCGTGCCAAGAAAGGGGAGGAAGGAAGAGAGGCTGCACCAGTGCTTGAGTAACTTTAAGATTACTGCATTCATAAATAGCTGCATGTTTACACTGCTATTGTCAGAGGAGAGGACGGCAGGATCACCCTGGGGTTGAAATCCAGCCCTCGGCAGCACCCAGGCCTTAATAGGCACTGAACGGTGTGGGCAAGTGAAGGGCAGGGTTTGGTGCCAGGGCTGGATATAATTTCATGTGTTACGTCCACTTGATTGCCTACTTAGAAATTATAAAAATGTACTGTATTTTAAAACTGCGGTCATAAGACAGCAGTTTCCATCTGAATGATAATGAAACACGCTCCAAGGTTATGCCGGGACTTTGCTGGCGCTGTTAGAGATCAGTTCAAAGCTACCAGAGAAAAAATATATTGCGCTAATAAGTGTTCCTCATTTATAAGTTCCCCTTCAGGAGTAATTAAATGTGCCTTTTTTTTTTTTTTTTTTTCCCCTTCAGATGGCTGATTTGTGGGATAGCTGTCATGTTTTTGTCTGAGGCTCGAAGAAGAGAACTCAAAGATCGGAGATATTTAAAAGTGAGTAACAACACTCCCCCTGAGGGAGAATTCCCACCTGGCAACAGCAGGAGCTGCCGCTCAGAAAACCCATTGCCAGGTCCGAAAGCGAGAGCCCCAGGGTGAGCTTCAACGTGCAGGGGCCAGATCCTGCACCCTCCTCCTCATGGAGCAGAGCTCAGGGGCTCCTTCGGCTCTTATCTCTGTACCTCCCATGGAAACGCTTCCAGAAATGGAAGGAGCAACATTTTCAAGGATGTTTCTCAGTTGTTGGGAGGCAGCACCCGGTGCTCTTGCGTGGCCACGCAGATGAACCCAGTTGGTTCGTCCCAAGGGATGCACCCAGGAATGGACCTGAGGGTGCACTGGGCATACATCTGGGAAAAGACCAGGGATGCAGCCAAGGAATGCACCCACCAGGCATCCTGCCTCTCTTTCCACCTTGGTCAAGCAGATGCCCTTTGATCTAACAACACGAAGCCCGATGGAAACGTTAGGCATCACTAGGGGTGATTTTTCCAACGTGATAAATTACAAGAGAACTGTGTGAAACCCGTTATAATTACACCTTTGTGGCCCAGCAAACTACCTCCAGCCTCTCTAACTCCCCGGGAGCCATTCCTATCGATGTGCTTGTGAGGAAAAACTCATCATCGGAAATGTGTGATGGTCACCAACCTCTCTATCCAGGTCAGGTGAGCGACTGTTGCTCCAGACATCTGCCCTGGAAGTTGGGAAGAACTGGGAGAAGAGCCCAGGACTGGGAGCCTGAACCTTTGGGTCTCATCTGCAGAGGAACGAGGACAGATTTGACCTCCCAGCTGCTGGGTTAGGATGGCAGGAGGTGGAAGGACCAGACGGGGCTCCTGAGCATTCTGTGCTACCGAGGCCAAAGGAATTAGTGTGGCGGGGGGAGGCAGGGAAAAGCTTGATTCTGGCTTTCACAATTAAGGTCAGGGGATTATCGCTGTGGGTTTATTTCTATTTGCTTATTGATTTGTTTTCTTAACGGCTTGGCTTCGGGATCGGGACCCTGCATTGGAGCCCCGCGAGCTGCTGATTTCACAATCTCCTCTCTCTGGTGCGAGCGCTTTGTTTATATTTCCAGGCATGTGTTATTTCAATTTTTTGTTTATCTCCTGTATCAATCAGCAAAACAGGCTCAAGAAACGAGGCCAGGCCGATGAGAAACACGCAGGTTTTGTTTGGAGCAAGGCACGGCATTCCTGAAAGTTGGCTGCACCTCAGAAAGACTCTGCGAACGATGGTATTTACTGCTCTCCACCTTGCAAACAGAGCCCAAACCCAGGCTTTTTCCACCGGTGGCTGTTAAACTTGATGGAGAGGGTAGAGGTGATTAACCCCTGGCTTCCCTCACTTTACTAGCTCTTTAGATGGTAAAAAACACCTTCCTTTTCTGGGCCAAGCCTGAGAATGGACCTGGGGCCACCCTTTAACTCTCTTTCATTTGTGCTGAGGGCTGATGTTCTGCAGCCTGTTAACAGGAAAGGAGCATTTATGGATGAAACTAGGTCCTCTTTTTGGGCTTGAGATTTTCATCTTCCTGACTTAAATCAAGAAATCTTCCAAAGAAAACCCCCAAAGATGGGGAGGAGGGGAAAGAGCTCCAGTCTACAGTTGCTGGAGAGGTCGAAGAAATGGGTTTCCCAACAGGAATGTGACAGCTCAAGGATTTACAGCTGAAAGCTTACGGACACCCGCACGCTGGTGTTTGAGATGGATGTAAATGGACATAAATACCAGTTAAAATGTACTCTAGGAAAAAAAACCCACACATACTCGTATCATTACAATTCAAACAAAGCAATCGTCAATTCCCCGGCAATTTACATTTAAATGCATAATATAATTCTCACGCTACATTATCTGTTTCCAGTGCAGTACTTACTCAGAGTGTCTGTGAGGGGGGAGGAGAGGCAGGCAGCAGCTTAACTTGTGAATGGTCTGGGAGAGCTGAGCTGTGTGGCCAAGCTGAGTGACCTGTATTTTGGGTTTTCCCTCAAACAAACGGGGACCGTCATGTTTTCAGCAGGGAAACCCATTTTCACCTCCAAAGCTCAGGGGAGATGGGCAGATCTGGAAAAAGAAGATCAAGATCTAAATATTAATATGCAGGGGTACCAAGGCATCTAATAATAGGATATTTTTAGACACAGGCATCCTCATCAGATGGAAAGGACTTCTCCTTTTCCATGCTCAAAACCAACCTCTCCCCCGGAATTCTGCTTATTGCAACATACTTCTGCTAACAAGATGAGACTTGCTGTAACATCAGCCCTGCCTACACATCATCCACTGCCTGCTTCCCATCTGTTGGTCTCGATATTTCCTTAATCTCTTTCTCTCACACAGCTCCATTAATAGTTCCCCTCCATAGCACAGAGAGTGAAACTGGAGAACGCAACGCTGCTCTCCGGGAAAAGCATATATTGGTTTGAAACGAGCAGCTTAAAGGCAGAATAGTTGTTGCCCAAGACAGCACAGAGACAAGCAATGAGAAAATGGAGGGAGAGCTGAATTTGAAGTGTCTGTTCTTTAATTATAAATGTTCTTCCTCCAAACAGCTTTTCTTAACAGCTGGTCATCAATTACCCAGAGTTACTGAGGTTTTCAGACAGGAGATCAATAAATGGGATTTTTTTTTTTTTTTTCCACTTGGCCAGGAGAAGCCATTACATCATGGCTGTGTTTCTTCCCCCTGCTCGCCAAGCTATCAAAAACTGGCAAGCGTTCAAGACACCAAGACTATTCTTAGATGAGGAACGCAGCATCCAGCTCGGCAGCGGCAGTGTGGTCCCCGATGCCCAGACCCCGGGAGGGTGGCCAGAGTAGTACAGTGTGGTCCAGGGCATCTCAGACTCCTGGGAAGGGCAGGGAGCCGGATGCAGCTTCGGGGGGATGCCTCGGATGCAGTGGCACGTCCGAGTCGCGTTTAAAAGCGTGCCAGATCGAAATAAAAACAAAGCAGAGGGTGACAGCGAAAGCCGAACAGCCTTCCAGAGCTTCCTACTGCTCCACATGGGAAACCTGAACCACATCTGCATCTTGGCAGATGACCCGTCTCACGCAGACGTGACACAGAAACATTTCTAGAGACGTCCCGGTGACCCACTAACATGCCATAAAGCACCTGGCTACCTCCGTACTAGCAGGGCTTAAGAATAAAGCCACTCCCTTTGCGATCTGCGGCTTGCAAAACAAAAAAAAAAAAAAATTCTGTGGATGGGTTGTGCTGCCACAACCCCGAGATGCAGCAGCGTGTTCCCGTCACAACCGGTGGGTGTTATAATGGGTTTGTCAGCTCATCGTGACACAGCGCTGCTGTACGGGACGGCACGGTCTCCCCCACGCACATCTATTGTTATCGTTAGGTGATGCTTGATAGAAACACTAACCTAAGAAAAAGCAAATTTCCCCCTGTGGGGAAAAATCACCTTTTCCACGTTGGCCAGTCATCGGCGGCATCAAGCAAGGAGGGCAGAACCAGGGTGGGCTGAGAACCCAGCCTGAAACCACGTGTGAGCATCCCCAGCGAGATCCCAGGCAGGGTGGTCCTCAAAGGCATTCAGCAAAGCAACGTAACGCAAAAACCAGAAAAAAAAAACCCAAATATTTTCATGGCCCAAACACTACGGGAGGCAGAGTTCAAGCTGCCAGAAGGACCGAGTGCTCCGTGGAGAAATGAAAAGATGTATTTCAAAGTACGGCAATAAAAGCACATTACAGCACCTGAGCCAAAACTGCTCTCGGTTCACCTTCCAGCGTGAGATCCAGAGCAAAGCTTGGACAATATCCACGTGTATAAAGGTCTGCTTTCAGAAACGTGGACTTCCAAGGCTCTTGGACGGTACAACAAGCTGGGGCACAAAGGCATTTGTGATGTTGGGTTTCCCTGAGCCCCAGGGGTCTTGCTGTGATAGTCCCAGGCGTTACACAGCCAGCAATTTTCTTCTCTGACCCATATATAAAGCAACTATAATTCAGTTTTCTTGCATCCGACAGCCATTCTACCCACCTGTGCAGCTGATTGAAAATAAGTATTAAAGTAAGTATGGTCTCTACTGCTAGGCCAGCAGTAAGTCCTGTTTGCAAGCAAGATAATTAACAACACAACCCCTTGAAGAAAACCAGCCAAATGTTAGAAATAGCCCCTCCAGCAAAGGCTTCTACAAACTAAGAATGGTGGTGGCCTCTGGGATGATGTTTCCGAGATTAATTCATGCCGAATAAATTGTGGAATAAAGCAGGTTGGTGGCAATGCTTTTTCTCCAGGACAAGCTAATGCTCATTGCCAAGAAATTCTTTGCTGTGAGGGTGGTGAGACATTGGAACAGGTTGCCCAGAGAAGCTGTGGCTGCCCCATCCCTGGAGGTGTTCAAGGCCAGGCTGGATGGGGCTTGGAGCAACCTGGTCTGGTGGGAGGTGTCCCTGCCCAGGACAGGGGGGTGGAACAAGGTGGTCTTTGAGGTCCCTTCCAACACAAACCATTCTATAATTCTATGACCGTCATGTCTGGTACGTACACAGAGGGGAACAACACGCCATGGTGTTGGCTTGAATAGGCAAATTACACCTTAAAGACAGGGCTAAAGGAGAAGGGGGCAAACATTAACCTGAAGTCGTCTCAAGGTCACACCAGACCTGGGTTTTAGGGCAGCTCAAGAAAAGCCCTTTTTCCTAAAGGAGAAGAGGTAGATGCTGCCCGGTGCGGGCAGGGACACCATCCCCGCGGTACCCACTGGAGGGACACAGCTTGCAGCAGCTCCTCCTGGCCCAGCGGGGGTCCCAACAGCCCCCCGGAGACCCTCTGACACCAGCCCCAGTGCAGACCCACATCCCTTCAGCCCCATGGCAGAAGCAGCTGACCTGCACTCATGGAACGCTTCTCAGTCTCGCAACACACATGCATTTTTCGGTCCGCTCTGGGTCACCCACATTTACTTTTCCCTTGAAGAGGAGGAAAAAGTAAATTAATGCAACAGTGCAGCATGCGAGACGCCCTCCCCCTCGCCGCCTCGCTTCTCCTGTGAAGGCTGCCAGTGCTTCACCTCCTATTTGATGTATATTCAGCAGAAGACAGGGAGGTGCGGTAGTTTCTGTGGGCAGCAGAAATGAAAGGGAACGGCACAGAGGCAGAGGGAAAAAAAAAGGGGAAAAAAAAGATCTTACAGCTTTTTGATTGCGCTGGCTCTTTGTTTGAGGTATAAAAAAAAAAAAAAAAAAAAAAGGCCAACCTGCTGAAGGATTTGTCTGCTTGAGATAATAACCTTTTCAGGAGACTTGTGTCACCTTTCAAGCACGAAGTTCCTCAGAAGGGATCCCACCTCTCAGGCGGCCCCTAAACAGTGGGGTTATTTTTGGTCAAGGCTGAGATTCTCTTCTAAGAACTTCCCCCCCCAGGTTTTGACCCGTGGCCACCGCGCGCCTGCAGGGAGGCAGCCGGTAGCCACCCTCATCGAGCTCCGCATGGTGGTGGGCTGGAGAAGGGACCTTCTGCCCTAAGTATGGTTGGAGGCACCTGAAGGAAGGAACCTTGGGAGGGTGGGATGAGTCGTTCCCCACTGCAGAGCCCAGACTTCTGCGATCCAAAGAGACAACAAGCAAGGGGACAAGCAGATGGACGTATTTCGGGCCGGATTTTCATGGGGTGTAGATCAGCACATCATCCCCAGAGCCTGCAAGGTCATGGATGTGTGCTGCCTTGCTGCCAAGAAGGAGTTAAATTCAGTGATTCAGCAGACATCGGCTGGTTTCCCAGGAAAGCTCCTTTGCTCAGAAGATTTATGTCAGCCTTGAAAGAAGGAGGACCAGACCAAACTAAAGCCAATCGGCAGAATGTTGAGAAAATATCTTCTTCTCCCTGAACTTGTGAGAATTTCCTCATTCATTTGCTAATTTTATTTTTTTTTTCCTTATTGTGACACAATCCTGCAAACTTCTAGTCCTGGGAATAACTTAAAAACATTTAAATCATTCTTGCTCCCCCTACATTTGGACGTTAAAGTACTTTACAAGCATTCATGGGGGTAGGCCAAGATTTTCAAAAGCAACTATTGATTCTAGGTGCCTGGGTTGCTGGATGCCCCCCCCCTTCACGTCAAATTTCTGTGACAGGGCTTCGTTTTTAGAGGTGGATGCTCCAGGAGCATCCAACCTCCGCAGATGAAGTCAGAGGAACAAAACCACTCATCGCTTTTGAAAACCTGACCTTTAATCTGGCAACTCCTTTGCAGAGCCTGATTACGGGAGAGGAGAATCATCAAGAGTTGTGGGATGCATCCAAGGTCATATGAGAAGGATGAGGCAAGCCAGGTGTGGAATAAACTTTGCTCAAAATCACTTTAATTGCAAGACCTTCTTTTTCTTGTGTTAGCTCCAGTAGAAAGGAAATACCCTCATCGCAGAAAAAGGTCATTATTTTCATGACCAAAAGAGTTTCTTTAAGGAGGAAAAAAAGGCACTGTTGGCACCTAAAAATAAATCAACTCGCTTTTGATTGTTCTTTGGTTTTATTTTAGCTTTATGGGAAAGCAACAAAGATATTGAGGCAAAAGCTGAAAACAAATTTGGGATCAAACTGCTTTTTGCCAGAAGAGCAAGCCTCGAGTCCTGACGGAGTCTGGCAAAAAAAGACAACTTGGCTGATATAAATGGCCCAGCAAATGAAGCATGTGAAGAAAAATTGTACTTATCAAAAGTGCCCTTTAGTCTCATTTATTTATTTTTTTAACATATGACAATGCCACAAAGGCAGAAGGAAGATGTGAGAACATTTAAGCTTTAAAATCATCAATACTGTCCTGGAAAAGGGACTGACTGATGGATCAGGTTAATTAACTATCCATTACTGGTATGTCCAGCACAACGCATGCCAGATCAGCTGCTGGCCGATGCCACATGCCGTGCTGGAAGTTTTTCCGACAGAGAGGTTTGGAGCAGGGAAAGAGGTTCCTGCTTAAAAAACTCCTAATGGAGGACTGTGTTTGAACAGTGATGAGAGGCTTTTATGTGCCTTCAGCGCGGTGAAAGAGCTTAAAACGTGAACTCTCCGCTCACTCGTGGCCAGAAGAGATGAATGAAGGTTGTCATTGTTCAAGGCGTCATCACCATCAGAAGAAATTTTACACTCTGCCGGGAAGGGGAAGCAATTTTTCATCTGAGAGGCCTTATCTGTTGTGCAGAGCTCTATTCACAAGGAATATATTTCTTCTGGAGAGAGACAGTAAAGCTCATTCTTGCCCTGCTCGTGCTCTGCCCGGCTGCTCCAACGGCGTAGGTGGGCTCTGCAGGACACCTGAAGGACGTGGTGGCAACACCCCCGCAGTGGGGGAGCAGAGCCAGCCCTGGTGGTCCCTGGTGGCCTGCAGGGTAGTGCAAAGACAGGAGAAAGCCCTAGGACCACTGCGTGCAGGACTGTGCAACCCCACGGCAGCCCTGGGAATCTTTCTGTGAGTTAATTAACACATATCATGTGTCGTCTTGGCTTTCCCATAAGCCAGACTCTAGAAAGAGTAAAGTTATTATAAAGTTATTTTTCTTTTCCCTTCCTTGGTTGCAAATTCTATGCCATATCCCTGAGGGAATATGGGATACAGAGGCAGGATTTACCTCATTGCAGTGCAGTGGTCAGGAAAAACAGATTTAGGGACAATGATGCTTCCTTGGTGCCTGCCTCAGTGGTGAGCTGCTGATAGGAAAAGAAATGTGATTTGAACACAGACTAGTTCTTGGAGGACTTCTGTAGTCCTGACTGCTCAGGAAACTCTTTCCTTGTCCATTTCTGCTGATATTAATCATATCTTTGTCACTTAATATCCCACAGAGTGGGATGGGCTCACTTGGACCTCCATATATGGTTGCCCATCTTCCCTGGTGAAACAGATTCTTAGGGCAAGGGATGCCAGTCATCATTAATTCTGCTTCTGAACAAATTGACTGTAACAAGATTTGACCACAGATGCATTTTTACCAGACTGAGGCCCATGCTTTCAGATCCAGGTACCTCTTTGAATGTACAGCCCAGCATTTGGCTCATATCGAGGTATTTTGTAGCCATTCCTCAGACACGGATTCCACATCTCTCTTCAAAAAAATTCAGGATTTACACTGGCCATGTATAGAAAAAGTCATGGAATGAAAGAAATGGATTGATGGGCTCTAAATTTCCCATCTGCTGGCTGTTAGTTTGAGTCAGGATGGGCTGAAAGTCGTTCCAAGAAAGGAGTAGTGCACAGCCCAGAGCATTTCCAAGAACACGGCTTTTCTTCCAGGAATGAATTTTAAGTTTTGACCATTTCAAATTAACCTGCCACGAGGCCCTCACAGTGCACGCTTCCAAACGGGAAGCTCTTCACCCCTGGGAAAAAATCCCACAGGCTTCTGAATTCTGCAATTGACCAGAAGATCTGAAATCTATAATTTTCTGCTAAGCTCAGGAATATGTGGCAGCTGAGCCGGCGACCAGCAGAAGCTGGGAAACCTTTTGCTGGCAGCAGCCAGCGCAGAAACAAACCAGGCAGCCTGAAAATTAACCAAACCAGCGCCCACTTCTCAGCAAACCAAGCAATTATTCATACAATGGAAGCTAGTGGATTAGCAAGAAGTTTTGCATAGCTAATGAGCCTCAGAATCACAAAGGAGAAAGCACAGAGGAACTTGTTTCTATTGCCCCACATCTTCCCCCAAGTCATTCAATAAGGCCAAAGGAAAGGGGAGGAGTCAGGAAGAGGGCGCAGGTTGTATCAGCCCTGGATGGGGCATTGGCCCAGGGACATTAGGACCTCAGAAAGGTGAGGAGGGACCTGCTCTCCCAAACCATCTCAACCTCGCATGGTGATAGGGCACAACGGGTTTGCCTTGGTGGGACCCCAGTCCCACCCCAGCCGCCACGTCGGCTCCCAGGAGATGTGATGGATCTGGCCGCACTGTTTTTACAGAGGAGACTAAAGGTAATAGAACAAAATCTGTTTCTGATTAAAGAGATTATATCTTGCCGAGCGTTTTTTTTAAAATTGCACTTAAATGGCTTTTATGTAGCTTGTTATTTTGCAATAAGATTAACACCAAGGTGGATTGAATTACCTGTTAATTCAACACATAATTTGCTGGTACTTCCATGTGCCATCAAGGATATATTTAAAGGTGCCTTGACAACGGATCCATAGAGCACACAATAAGGACATCATTACTTAAGGAGATACATCCCCAAAGAGACGCATGACATTAACCCCATCTGCAGATGAGTAATCAGAGCTAAATCAGGAATGTTCCCTTTCAATCTAAAAGAAATGGTGCCCTATAAATTCCACATACAAAAATCCTAGTAATTTACCACATGATTAAACCGTAGTGATTTTTTTATACAGCAGTTTTGCTGCAATATTTTATCTTGGGATCCTAAAAAAAAAGGATTTACAGCTCTGAATGCAGTGCTCCTGCTTGGAATAATCAATACTGATTTTAATATACTTTTTAAAAAGATTTATTTCCTTGTTGTGGAGAAGATTTAAATTGCAGGGTGCCAACAACAGATGAGTTATGATTTAGGGCCAAATCTGTTTCGCTTGGAAGAAGGGTGATTGTCAATTCAATAAAGTTTCTTTGATGAGTAGAACAAGGAAGTTTTGGCCCGTATTTTTGTTGAAAACCCACCAATAAAATAATTATCTCATCACACTGACAGCCGCGTGTATTTACGGCTGGAAAGCATCACGCCCTGGAGACATGTGACAAACGTGCACTTTCTCTGCAGCTCTTTTTTAAGGGTGGAAGAAACACCCAGGAATGTGGCCGTCAGGTCCCAACAAGCGAGTGTAGAGCTTCATAGTCTGAGCGTGTTTCCCTTACAGACCTCAAGAATTATTTTTTTTTTTTAAGATTTTGATTTCCAACGCTCTGCAACATGGAACGTGGCGGCGCTTTCCTCGCCGCTGCGCTCGGGCACCCCCACGGAGATGGAGCGAGATCCCAGCCAGGGGACACCAGCATCTCCTCACTTCAGTGCCCCGCTCTCACCCGAGCGATTAATACTCCACATCCACAGAACGATAGTTGGATAAAATCCTCGTATTTAATCTTGTCCATCCCCAAGCAGTTCATGATTGCTCCCAAGAGTCTATTCATGAGTGCTTTGTTCAGTCGAGTTTTAAATGACTCAAGAGCTGATAGGGACTCCACCACCTCCCGTAGGAGATAAATCAGTACACTTAAATAAAAGACAAGATGGTATCTTGCATGCTGTTTCTACAACGTTTGCCATTAGTTCTTACCCCAAGGCAAGCATGAAATAAACATTCCCCGCTCCCAGGTTAACCGCCTGCCTTTCCTTCGGTACAGTGTGGTAGGGATTATGCTATCATCAACATACAAAATTAACTTCTCCCCAACGCTGACAGAGACACATTCAACATGCAGAGTTTGGCACCACGTCCAGCATTAATTTCCCAGCCCCCGACGCGAGGAACGGAAAAGCTTTATTAGATCACTCGGTCCTGCTCACTGTTAGGCAAATGATTTGCTCCTCGGTGACAGCCGCTGGAGTTTTCTCCAGCCCGATTTGCAAAATCCTGCAGCACGAGCATCACCTCCCTGTGGACTGCACATTTTTCTTCATGTTTACACTCACATTTGTATTTTCTGCATCTTTCTTAAAAATCACCCCGATTTTTCCTAGCTGCGCTTCCAGGATTCCCTCTCATTAATTCCTCCCTCACTCTTTTTCTTTGCCCTACTATTCCATTTTTCACACGTTAACCCATCCGACTCCCCGTAATGACTGTGAGCTTCTCAGATTTTACTTCAACTAATTAATATATTTTTTAATGCAGAGGCTTGAAGGCTGAAGGTGGCATCTCCAGCAGGTTCCCCATGGCCACTGGGGCAGTAGACCTGCCCCTATGATAATGCATTTTCTATGTCCTTCCTCCTTCAGGGCCAGATCCCAAAGGTACCCCCCAGCTCCCTGTTTCCACCAGCTCTCTGCCAGCACCCTTGCTTCTTTCCCTGACGAGATGGAGTATTTCTCCTCACATGGATTAACTGCAATTTTCCTATTTTTAACGTTAATGTTATTTTACTCTAACCACATTTTCCCTCATATCGAGGCAATTACAAGACAATTCGCAGCAAATTTTCATGGGGATAGTTCATTACATACTCCAAAATGTACAATAATGAAGCGTGAAAAACATGGCAGCTTGCAATGGCGCCTGCTTTTCAGGCTGTGAATGGAAGTGGGGAAACAGTCCGCAAAGCATTTGAATTAGGAGAGAGCAGGATTATTTAAAATAAAGAAATAGGGCAGAGACTTCCCCCCCAAAATTATGGTGTGACTAATAATGTGCCAATCCTATTTTTTTTCTTCCTTCTAAAGAATTTCAATTACCTTTTAATTTTAATCACTGTGCAGTCACCAAAAAATGAGATTCTAGCATGTGGCTGGAAATAGAATCATAGAATGGGCTACGTTGGAAGGGACTTTTAAGAAATCCATGGGTCCATGGTATATATACCTTAAGTGTTTACTTACTGCAAACAAAAAACAAAATCTAGTACCTCCAGGGTTAAGTCAAATTCATAAATACTTATTCTGCTGTCTGAATAAGCACCTTGTGCTGAAATTTTCCTTCCCCATAGAGGATGATCAAACATTCTGGTGACAAATTGGTTTATCTCAGACCAGGTGCTCAAGTCAAAAGGCACTTTCGGAAGGACACATCTCGGGGAGGAGAGAAATGGCTCTAATCACATTGGGCTCTCCTACAGGAGCGAGCTCTTCCTCACGCACAGACAGAGCAGGCTCTGTTACAAGAAACCGTGCAGCAAGCTTGCCTCCAGCATTCCTCTCTCCCACAGGCTGTGTAATAAATGCAAGAAATGATTCAAAAGGGCCATTCTTGCTTCCCTCAGACGTATTTTGCTCAACTATAGCCATAAAGATCAACTCCAGCGAAGGGTTTCTCGTTTTCCTGCCTCACGTCTTTCTGCATCTGTCAACACTAGACTCTATCTAAAGAGGGGGCTGCCCATTTTTACAGCTCCTTACAATGAGGCAGGCAAAGCCATGGATCTTGCACCAGAGTGTGCAAAAGAGTGTGGGAAAAGGATGTTCTAAAGGTCCTGGAGAGCTTTCTTCCCCATTGCTCTCACTCAACATGGGCCTGTGCGTGCATCACATGTAGGATTTCATCCCATCACATTGGTATCTGCTCCTCCCTCCACGGGAAGGAATTCAAACCATTTTCTGGTCGTTGCCCTTTTGCCGTCAAAGCCAGCGCTTGGAATAGGAACAAAATACGTAATGATTTCAGAATAACTTGCTTCTCACAGATCCCTAAAAACGGAAACACTTTTAGTAGTAGTCTCTGAAGATGAAGTGGACTGAGGATTTTATGGAAGGGCATTTTGGGAGCCTGCAGACTGCTCATACTGCTTGCTTTTAATGCTCATCTCCTGAAGCCTGAACAGAGCAGAAGTTGTCACTGGAGGGCAATGTGTTAAACCACCAGGCTCTCAAGTATAAAGACCAAGACCTGCAAGAAGTCAAAGTATTTCTGCAGGTTGTCCAGGAACAGCTATCTGGGACACAAGGGGGCTACCCATTCCTGGGTCATGTCTTTGCACCTTCTCACTTCTCCAAGGAGACAGGAACACTACCTCCTAATGAAAGCTGTCCTCCAGGTCTTGGTGATTGACCTCTGCCATCTCAAGGATAATTCTTTTAGCTTTCCAGGAAACAGTCCCCTGTTCCCTGCACGCTCCCAGATTTGCCCTGGGGCTCCCTGCAGTGTTGCTCATTGCTTTTCTTTACTTCTTTATTTTGCTTTTCAAACCTTCTGGGGAGTAAAGCCATGTGAGATGCCAGATTTACCTCTCTGCACACCATCTCCAGCTTAGAAAGGACCAAGCCTGTCCTTTCAGCAGAGCAAAGGGCTAAGTTCTTGATTATACTACTGAGAACAGAGTTCCTATAAGTGAGATGAAGTAATAACACATTGAATTTAACCAGATTCTTTCTGAGCTGTGTCAGAGGCTCAGCTGAAGTGGTGGTTGAGCTCCAGACCAGGGCTGGGCTCTTCTCCCCAGCCAGGGGTGCTGCTGTGTCCCTCCCCCAGGGTAGTCCTTATAGCTTAAAACAGCCTCTTGCTGTTCACAATGTTTTTAAAGGTCTCACAAATGTTCTCCAAATCACTGAGCACAAGAAGTATTGCATCTCTTATTAGATGAGCAGCATCTGCTTTGAGTTCTTCATAAAAACCAAATTTGTATTCTTTGCAGGAGATACGCATTTGGGTGTCTTCGACGAATTTGCTCCCTTTCTCTTCCTCTCAGACATACACCTAGTGCTGACTTGGGGTGTCTTGATGAGAAAACAGCCATATATAAATCTTTTTGCTGAAAGGACTGATGAAAACAGGAAGGATATGGGCTATCATGGAAAAGAGATGGGTAAGCACTGGAGAAGACTCCACCAGCACATGGAGGGGAGTGGGGTGTGAGGGACTCCAATAAATGACATAGGCATAAAGAAGAGAGGACTGAAATATTTGTAAGTTATTAATTTACAGCATAGTTTTAATTAATTCTTCATCAACTATAGGCAGTGGTTTCACATAACCCTAACCATTCATCACCCTAGCGTTGAACTCAAGACCTTTCCAGGTAAGGAAGTGCTAGCTGGCAGAGAATGGGCACGCTGGCAAGCATCCAGATAGACCTTCTTTCCAAGAGACTCCTAACCTGAGTTTCTAAAGTACCAGAGAACTGGAGCTGCCCAGAGACCACAGCCCAAGTCAAAAAAAGACTGAACATCAAGGTGAGAGAAGTCAGGAGTTTCCAGCTCCATTCCTCCAACCATCATTAGCAGATTCTCCTCTCCCACCTTCTCACTACCAATGGGCTTTTGTAGCCATCTTTTGATGGCCACCACCTGGTTCAGAGGCCTTGCCCTGGCATGGCACTGACTCCTCGGCCAGTCTCTCACAGCTCAGCTGAATTCCTGCGATGGCAACAAGACATTCTGACATTTTCATTTCTCCTGAAAGCGTGTGCCTGGCTTTGCCCAGGGAGTCTTATTTAGCAGAGCATTGAAACACAAGGCCATTACTCTGCCTGTCAAGTTGCTTATATGGTTCTCTATCACCACAGTGCTAACTGTCTTTATATTTTCCTAGATGAAAGGAGTTTATCCCCCAAGGTAAGGAAATGTTAGCCCTTGCCTGTGAACCGTGAGCAGGAGGCTAAGACCACACAGGGAAGTTTGTGGCTCATTGGGGAAATTCTCTGCTCTCTAAACCAACTTCCAAACCCTGCTTTCCTCATCAGCTCTTCTCCGTTTCATTACGGCATGTCCCTTGCCATCAAATGAGGCTTTTGCATCTATTTTTCTTCCATGCTCCAAAAAAGAAACTTCTGGCACTTTTTCTTACATTTAATATTTTCCTGAAAAACAATATTTTCGCAACGATCTCTAATGAGATTCCGCAGCCAACCCCCCAGATAGAGGCCGTTATTTCCAATTCTCGCATGCAGCAAGGAAGGGGAGCAAGAAACCACATCATTTATTTTCCTGAGGATGGAAAAATACAACCCAAACAATCTGCTTGTAACCTTGTGAGAGCAAAGCTCCAGTTGGTCACGACAAACCCTCCCAGGCTGCACACTCTCCCAGAAAAGCTTAACGCCATCTCTGAGAACAAACACGCTGAAATAGAGGATCTTCCAATGGGTTTTACCTGTGGGAAAATTCTCACATACATCAGAGGGGCAAAAATCAGATGCGGCAAATATTCCCCCAACAAGCTTTTTCTGCCGGAGTGTCTTTTGGTGGCAAAGATGACACAGACACCGGTGGGCTTCCTCCCCCAGAGAATTTCGGGCAAAATCGCTTCATTTCATGAGATCTGGTCCATGCCCAAAGCCAAACATTTGCTTCTCAGGGATGTTGCTACACTCCCTCCGGATAAATCACTCTGGTGGGGATGACTTAGCAGGGGGCAAATTGCATCAGAGGCCGGGGTATCACCTCAGCCTTCTTTTCAATGTCACAGTAGGTTTTTGATCAGGGACTCTTTCTGATACTCCTGAGTGCCATAAACAACCCGGATTTGCTATCATGCTTTTGGATCATTACCAAAAATCTTACTGATGTAGCACATGCAAAAAATCACTACCACCGCACGCGGATAAAGTGCTTGCAATTTAAAGAGCACTAACTTCTGTGCTGGCTGCTTTAAACAACTCCTCCTATTATCATCTTTGGTCATAATTAATCCCTATCGTTTTACACAATCGTGAGCTGCTTTGGCAGTTTTCGACACATCCCACCTGCGCTTATTTATTTATTTATTTTAAGAAGTATTGTCATCAAGAAACCTGGAAGACCCAAGAAAAGAGCTGATTGATCACAAGGTCCCATCAAATGTCAAAGCTGGCCCTCGCTGACCTCCCATCTATTCAGAACTGTTTTGATTTAATCTACAAACTGGCTGCCTCTCCTGCCTGTGAGTTCTGCCTGTAACCCATGTGTCAGTGTTTTGAGATATGACCAGCTTCACGCTCCATTCATCTCATCCGAAGGACGGAAATTAAACTGGAGGGTCAGTGAGGGGCACAGCTCAAAATACACACACATTAAACCGAGGTCTTTTGTTTGGGCTCATCAGATGAGTTAGAGCAACCATCAAAAATGATACACAAGTGGAATTGATTTTCTTTTTCCTACTGAAATTTGTAGTACTAAATACGTAGAAGGGTGGCAAGCTTTGCTACAGCAGAAGGAAAAATAATCACGGTGCATTCTGTAAGAAGCGCTTGTGATGCCTTTTAATGCTGTGAGTATATGAGTGTGTTGACACCTCCAGGTACAGGGCCTACAGGAGACATGGGGAGGGACTCTTTGTCAGGGAGTATAGCGATAGGATGAGGGATAAGGGTTTTAAACTGAAAGAGGGGAGGTTTAGATGAGATATTAGGACGAAATTATTTATTGTGAGGGTGATGAGGCACTGGAACAGGTTGCCCAGAGAAGCTGTGGCTGCCCCATCCCTGGAGGGGTTCAAGACCAGGCTGGATGGGGCTTTGAGCAACCTGGTCTAGTGGGAGGTGTCCCTGCCCAGGGCAGGGGTGTTGGAACTCGGTGATTTTTAAGGTCCCTTTCAACACAAACCATTCTATGATTCTATAGTAGGTGCATATTTCCATCGCAAATCCAGTATTCCAAGCCTTTTTATGCCTATCATAATATTACAGCTTGAACTAAAACATCGTGGAAAGTGCACAGCATGGATCGTGATATTTCAAGTCTCATGTGTCTTACTTGGGTTTTATTATAATTTGGAAAATGCTTATCTCTAGTTCTTGCCCTGTGGAACGCAGCCAGCAGCTCAGATGGATAACTCTCCAGGGTGACCACAGCTTTGCAGAGCAATTTTCATCCCGGCTTTTACTTGGCGAGGAGAATGAGTATGAAGCATGAACCCTTGATGGCCATGCCAGCCTTTACACACTCCTATAGCCCTGGCATGAGCCGCCCTGACTCGGGGATGTGCTCCTTGCATGAACTTCAGGTCAAGTCAAAGCTCCTGCAGGGTGGCTGCAGGTGGACCTGCCATATCTTGGTTGACTCAGCCCCGAGATTCCCTGTGAATTAGCCAGGCTGCTACACCCGTCACACAAACTTTCTTGTGATGGCTAGCCACAAACCATTTTCAAGGAAGAAGACCTAGGTTCAGCTAGGAATTCTCTTGTAGCTCCATCCCACAAAGTGTGGGTTCAATATGAGCCACTACCTTCCCTTTGAGACACCAGGAGAGCATATTTACTGATGGCCAAATAACTTGGTTTCCTATTGTCCTATTTCTATCGAGCTTCCTTTTGCTGTTTTCCCTACCCCTCAACTCCTTCTCTTAGCTTGAAGCACACACAGGTATCAGAAGGCACCTTGAGATGCCCAGATAACAAACCACACGCACCCAGGACACGCAGCAGAGACAAGAAGTGTTCCTCCTCGCAATCTTTTCTTTTGCACCTTCTCATTTAACTCAAGTAGCACCATCCCCACTAATAAAAAGCTCAAATAAAGGGGCTCACACTCAGGGCTCCCATGGGAATATTGGTGGTCACCACCATTTCCGTAGATCGCTTTGACAATTCAGTAACACAAAAAAAGCCCAAATCCATATCTTTCTTTAGCCTAGTGTCCCTAAGAAATTAATTAAATTAATAACTGTAGCAATTTAAACTTAAAAGCTAAAGGACACATTGTTTCTGATGGTTATGCTGCTGTTTGCAAATCCACCTGCCAATCAATAGCAGGAAAAAAAAAAAGTAGTGATTTGTAAAGAGCTTTCTTCTTTGGAAGAAAAAAAACAGAATGATATTTATCAAAGGCACATTTGCCCTTGAGTCTAAAAAAAGAAAGCATGAAAATGCCTTCAAATTCTTTTTAGTTCTAAGGCATGTCTTTTTGTTCATGCTTAACTGCAGAAGAAAAATTAGGAACAAGTGTGTGCATATCAGTGCATGTGTTAGCATTGGCTTTAATTGGTTAGGAGTAAATTAATGGCTGCTTGCAATATTTCTGGCAATCTGTTATAAGCTATGTAAATTTTTAAAAGAGGTTTCTTGAAAAGGCTGGCTGAAATCCTGTAATTCATATTCTGCTGGGGGAATTGATTTGAGAAATAATAATGAAATGTTTTACCTCAGTGATGAATCTCAGTTTTGTAGCACTGCAATTTTTTAAAGATTCTTGTAAATAATGCTACGAGTGTTTCTAAGAATAATCTACTTGAAATAAATATATCTGTCTCTGAATTAATAGCATTTTTTCAGTGTTCTTTTCCACCTCTTTCTTATTCCACCATTCTGGGGGTTTACAGAAAAGCCACATCAGCTTTGATATTATTATAATAAATTAAAATCCAACTTTTGTTACCATGTGGCCTGCTCCAGTCAGTTTTAATAACAGTTTTTCTATTTAATTCAGTGGGAACTTAATCAAATCCTTAAGAGAGAGGTCCAGGTTTATACAGGCATGCTGGAAAAGGCCCAACCCACCACCGACTTTTCAAGGTGAGCCTGCCTCGGTCGTTTTGGTGAGAGCCATTAGACATTGACTGGGACAAAGGAAAACCAGCTAACTTGACTGTCCAGGACATTTGTTCAGGCTGCCAGAGAAGAAATTAAAGCCTCAAATGAGACAGATGAGGACATGGACCGGAACCTCCCACAATCATAGAATTGTCTTGGTTGGAAGGGACATTTCTGGCCATTGAATCCAACCATCAACCCAACACTGACAAAAACCACCACTAACCCATGTCCTTCAGCACCACGTCTGCACATCTTTTGAATACCACCAGAGATGGCAACTCCACCACTGCCCTGGGCAGTCTGTCCCAATGCTTAATAACCCTCTCAGTGTAAAAGTTTTTCCTAATATCCAATCAATGACTCCTTCAGCACAGCCAGGGGAAGGGAAAAGCTCCCACAGCAACGAACCAACAGTTGAACCACCATGTCTCCTCGCGACATTCATTTTTTCAATAACTACCCACTATTCATACGGACCATCTACACTCTAGATAGTTGCTGAGCAACTCAAGACCAAAAACATGGGTCTTAAAAGGACCACAATTCAAAACGTGGGGTTTTCCTCCAGTTTTCAGGGAACTTGCAGTGACCACACTTCAGTTGAACACATACCCTCCACCCAAGGCCGTCAGCAGTTTTAATTGCTGTTGGCAATTAAGCACCCGGAAAGAGACACTTCCACTTGTCTGGGGAACAACCTCAGCAGCGGGAAATTCAGGCCAAATAGGCCCACACCTGAAATACAGCCCAATGAAGAAAGTTGGAAAGTTTTATTGCTTGTCCTCGGCAGGTAATACAGAATGTCTTTGGAGGAAAGCCCCAGGACAGGAACTGACCAAAAGCAAATTACTGATACAGCTTTTATTATGGCTTTATGTATCACTCCTGCAATGTCCCTAGCTGCTTTAACTCTACTTTTCTCTCATCTTGTATATCTGACACTTTCCTTTTTAATGCTTAGTGGTATGCGAGAATGTATCTTGTACTGTCAATAATGCTGTTATCCTTTAATAAAAAATCAGAAGCTACCAAAAAAAAAAAAAAAAGAGAGAGGGAGGGAAAGAGAAAGGCTATGAAAGAATATGGCTCAATGCCTAGAAAACTTCAATATGTTGTAAAAGGAAAAGATTGCTAATTAGGCTCTTGCATAGTCTATTCTACTCCCCTCCGTGCTGCAAGAAATCTAACTCAGCTCACTTGGCTGATGGCTGGAGAAGTGGGAATACAGTGTGGGAGCTCTGGAATCAGATTATTGAGATGATCTATGAAGTAATGAGGCAATGAAATGCAGCTGGATGCAGGGATTTCACTGCTGGGCTCAAAACACAGGGAAAAGGTTCTCAAATTAACCAGAAGGCTGGTCCATCCCACGGCTCGTCATTACACTTGGCTGTACTAAAGCCTCCCACCAAACTGGCCCCACATTGCTTGTGTGCTGAGTGATGGAAGGCAGGGAGAAAAAGGCTTTGGAAAAGCTGGCTGCTACTCCAGATGCTCCAAGAGATCGGCCATGCTGGACCGTTTTGGAAGAGAGGAGGAAAATGACACAGGAAGCATCACGAGAGCTTATGGATGCACTCCTTGAGCTCCCAGTTTTTAATATCTGTAGCCAAACGCCATGTTTCTGTGGAATAAGTAGGGTGCAAACCCACATGGAGTGGAGAATATGATCTGGAGCTTAGGAAAGACAAATGGGATGGAAAGGGATCTGTCAGAGCAGCAATCCCTGGAGGTCTCAGCTCTATCCCTCGCACCTCCTACCACACAGGTGGGCTTTCCCCGGAGCCACCACCTGGGTCTGGACCCTGCTTCTCCCAGGGAAACCAGGAGGAAAGTGGCTCTGGTGCAGGACCTCCAGCACCGATGCTCACCTCGTCCCTGCCGTTATTCATCAACATGTTGATTCGGGAACAGCTGCTCCCAAGTCACTTTAGGTTTGCTAACGCTGGGTTTTCTTTCCAACACTTTCAAATGACCTGCCTGCAGCTTCTGTTGCTGCATTATTATAATGACCTGGGTAAAATCTGTCATCTCACAGAGATTTTGGTGACCCCAACTTGGTAAACGGTGTCTCACTAGCGATTTTGGTTAGAAAAGGTGATATTTTGAAGTCTGGCTACGTAATCTTAGCTGGAGATCAGCCGCTCGGTTACAAACATTTACAGGCATGAAAAATTATTTTGAAAAATACTGAAGCTCCTTTAAAGGCCCAGTGTTGTGTCTTTGCATACAGGGGAAATAACACGCACACCAGAGAGAGCATCGCCGCTACCGTGGAGTGAGACGTTATGTGTTCATAAACAAGGACACAAGCCACCCGCTGGTCTGTCCGGGCAGTAGGCTTGGAAAGATATATGTATACCCAAATAACACATGGCTTAATTTGCATACTAATTAATCTGTAATATCTTATTTGCATATATATTAATCTGAAGGTGCTATATAAAATACTTGATTTTAAGGAGTGTGAGCATGTACTTGACAGACAGTTACAATAATCTTCATTTTAGGTGAAAAAAGGAATTAATAATGACTCGGGTTAATATTAAAGACCAATTTCTAAGAGAGAAATGCAAAACATCTGCAGCCTGGAGTCATTAGGGGTAAAGTCTGTTGAGGCCAAGGAAATTATTCAGCCTTCACGGCTCAGCGAGGTGACTCAGAGCTTCCTCCTGCCAAGTCAGACGGGCTCCTCGTGGCCCCGTCTTCTCCTGGGCAGGTTGCTCATACCATCAGCCACATAAATATGCCGTGAATGTGGGTAATTCACCCTTCGTTTAGTGTCATCTCTCCTCCTGGAGATTACAGCAGCCATCACAGGCAGAGCTGCAAAGAGACGAGGGACAAGGGAAGGGGTTTTGTCTCAGATAAGTCAAGGCAGGGAAAAGTTAAGTGTTTCTGCTCAGCTGCACGGGGACAGAGGTGGGCAAGGTGGAAGCACAAGGTGGCTACTGATTGTTGCCCCAACCTGGCTGAGTGTTTATGCTGAAAAAACACAAAACAGAATAAGAGAACCACAGAATCACATGGGGTTGGAAGGGACCTCTGGAGACCTAGTTCAATCCCCCTGCCAGAGGAGGTCCACCCAGAGCAGGTCCCACAGGAATGTGTCCACGTGGGGTTTGAATGTCTCCAGAGAAGGAGACTCCACCACCTCCCTGGGCAGCCTCTTCCAGGGCTCTGCCACCCTCACAGGAAAGAAGTTCCTCATGTTTAGGTGGAACTTCTTACATTCAAGTTTGTGCCCATATCCTCTTGTCCTGTCAAAGGGATACAATGCTTCATCAGAAAAACAATATTTTGTGGAGTTATGGCCAGTCCAAGGAAGGCTTTAGGGTACCCAAGGCTTCCTGGTCACTTTGGCTCACATCCAAAGCCAGACACAAACTCTCATGTTTCTGACCCGCGTTCCTGAGGATGAAGTTTCATTATGGGCTGGAAGGGAATTCTCAGTTAGAAGGTCTTACAAAAAATGCCTAAACCCATAAAAAATTGATTTAATGGCACTGACCCACTAAAACTATGACCTCGAACATAGACAACACGCTGACGGCGCTAGGGATGTGGGTGGCATCTGCTGCTGGGCCCCAGCAGCCCATCGGGGATGGGGACAGGGCTCTGCAGAGGCACAGGGGCTCGAGAGGGTTCCCAGCTGTGAGGACAGCCATCTCCTTGCCTTTTAGATGGCGTTTCTATTCACAGAAAGGAGTTTGCTGAATAGGAGCAATATGATTTTAAGACGACTATTATTTACTGTGCAAGCTGCCATTGCAAACTGTGATTAAAGGTGCTCTTTTTGCTAAGACACAGCTCTTTTTTTTTTTTACTGCAAGCTCTGCCTTTAAATTCTGCTGATATTTTGAAAAGGACAGGCACAGAGGGAGAGCGATGGGGACAGGAAAGCATCTCCAGGCAGGCCAGGTTGAGCTGGATGCAAGCACTGTGTGCTCTTCTCCTTGGCGTGAAGGTGAGGGCTGTGGTGGCCAAGGGGACTGTGGATGCGGGGAAGAAGCCTGTTGTTTTTGCATTTCTCAAAAGAAAATGGAAAAATGGGAAAAGCTTATTTACTGAGTGACGTGTTCCCAGGTGGTGTTAAAGGTGCATTTAATCCAAAACGTATTTAACAAATCTATACTGACATCAGCTCCTCACAGGCTTATGCTTTATGGTGCCATGGAGATAAAAATCAACCCTGTGTGACTCCTGTCCTCCTTGCTGGGGATGACCGAAGGGACTCAGGTTATGAGACCTCCAGCTGGGGGTCACTTTTTGGGGACCTTGGCCTGCGTCCCACAGCAAGAGGAGGGGAGGGGAGAAGAGGAACATCAGCCTGCTTAATGCTCTTGCTCCGGGACATCTTATCCTGGGGGAAAAACTTGCAAATCCCGCAGCTTTCCGAGCCACGCCAGCATCCATCCAAGGCCAAGGGGAATCCTCCGCATGGAGGGATGCTTCCTTCTCCTCTCTGCAGCTGGTCCCCTCAACTGCCATCTGGAAATACCTTTCCTCCCTCTCTGGTGCCAAGGAACAGCTTGCTTACACCTTGCTTCCACGCCACCCTCCCTCTCGCCAAATTCCTCCCCGCAGTCCCCAGTGAACGGCACAACTCCCTCTCCACTTATTTGTTTTTACTGCCTGTCTACGAGCTTTCCAAAGAGCGCTTCATCCTTAGGAAAATATCCTTGCCTTTAGCGCTTTGGATGCTGTTTGCCCAGGAAAAGCCTTTGAGGGCTATGGATTCTGGACCATCACGATTTTAAAGAGGACCTCGGGAGATCATAGTGCTAATTTTAAACAGATGGGCCTTGACACTGAAAGATACCTTGATTAAATTAAATCTGTGCTCAGCAAAGCTCTGACATAACTACAATAACCCTATTTGTGCCATTGTACTGATGATCTGTAAGACACGTACGCTGCTCGCTTCAGGTCGGTATTGCCTGAAGGAAATAAATAGCACTGTGAAAATGTAAAATCTTCTTTTTTTTTTTTTTTTTTCTTTTTTTGAAGCGAGTTAAGCAGCAGGTAACGGTTTCTCTGCGAGGAAGGCATTACGCCCACGTAGCGAGTGCCATGGGAACGGCGATGCTCCCAGCACCCCTTCCCGCCTGCCTCCACGGGGAGCTCCCCGGGGGGAAGGCGCCCGGAAAGCGAGCCGCAAGCAGAAAATGCAAAAAATACGCCTTTAAGCTTTAAAAATTAACGCCGACATTTATTTAAAAACGTGAGCTGGCAGCTCTCCAACGGTTCGCCGAGTACACGGACTTAGTCAAACGCCCAGTGCTTCCTCCCCTTCCTACTAAGAAGAAATGCTTTTTAAAGGCAAGCTCTGCAGAAAAGCCTAGACCCCTTCCTTTTTTTTTTTTTTTTTTTCCCCTTTTCCTTTTTTTCCTCCTCTAAGCTGCTGGATGCAGAGACTATTTATAGAGAGTGGATCAGAGGCAGGCTTGAAGAAAATCTAGATCAGGGTGCTCGAAAATTTAGAGGCGAGAAAGGGTTGTCTGGGAGCCAGGATGTGAAAAACAGAAATGTGGGCTCAGCCCTGACTGTCCTCTGCCTCGACGCATCTGAGAGAGTCACTCGGTGTCCCCAAGCTGCTTCCCTGCCCCCCCTCGGTTCACTTCTCCCTTCCGTGGGCTCTGATCTTCACTAGGATCCCTGAGAGCCACAGTAATACAGAGAATTTCCCAGGGAAGTTCATACCCAACCTTGTCCCGAGATGCTGTCCCAACACAGCCCTGACCCTTGGGTCTCCCTGCTCCCAGGGTCTTTGTGTCAACGAGCACCAAAGTCCCCGGCTTGTGCAGCACCATCTGTGATGTTCGGGGTGCAGGAATCCTTTGAATACAGCCCGGCAATAACAACCACGTTCTGCAGCTGCCTTCTGGACATGGGAGATGTAACTCCAGCCCCGCCGGGGGAATTTCGAGTTATAATATCACAGCGTCCGGACACACAAGCTGACAAATTTTGTGGCTGTAAACAGCAGGGGCTTGCTGAGAATCTGGACACCAGAGTATAAAATGGGAATGCTTTCCTTAACGCAAAGACAAGTGAAATCCGTATGGTCTCTCCAGGCAGTCCCTCCGCCCGCTGGAAAGCCTGCAGCTGCTACATAGGAATAGTGTAATTCCAATATTGCCAGCTCCCATAAGGACTTAGTGCATTAGATACTGGTTTCAGAAGCCAGCGTTGTAAGCCTATGGAAACAGGTTTTAGCCTACGCCGCTGCTGTAAAGAAATGAGAAAGGAATACCCTTAAATAAATCTTCTATGATTACATGTATGTCATCTATACACCTCTGATTTCCAAACCCACTCTGAGCAAAGAAGCCAATTAATCTCCAGAAAAAGACAAAATCACCTCCAACAGTATATTTCCCAGTAGACAACAGGCCAGGTTCTGCGTTCCTTTCCTACCAAGGGGAAGCAGGATAACTGGAGCCCTTGGCTTCAGTCCCACAAAGCTACTTCGGGGTCACACCAAACCAACAGAGATCAGATTTTGACCCAATTACAGCTTTTACTTATTTTCCCCCTTGACATATGTTTTCTAAAGGTTTTTTTTTTTTTTTTTTCCTGGGAAAAAAAAAGAAAAAAAGGATGTGGCTTCATTTGTGAGGAAATTGTGCTGAATTGCATACGGAGCCAAGTTCTGCTGTGCTGGTGATAAACTGCTGGGGTTCCGGAGGGAGGAATGTTCTGTGCATCCACCCCACCTCTGCTGAAAGGGTTACATATGGCCAAAAAATGCAAAATACAGTGATAATGCGTCTTTCTACACATCATTACTGCTCCCATAGGTTATATTCATATTACCAACCTAATTAAGCCCCAGCAGAGAACGTCCAGCGTCTCTCACAATGATCGGCACAAGGAGACAACCCCATCCGGGGTCTTCTGCTTCCCTCTTCGCCAAGCCCTGGGCTGATTTGAGATGAGACTCCTGCCTTCCTGACCCTGTGCATTTCTCCTACTCAAAGAACCTTTACATCGCTCTGGAGAGAACAGGATGGATTTTACCCAGATGGCAGGAAAATAACATTGCGGATAACTGCCACTGAAAGCCCTGTTAGGCTCTTTTGCTGTGCAATCTCCGCCGTGTATTTTAGCAAAATACTCACCCTCTACTCCAAAATCTCATTAAAAAACAAAATTAAAATGGAAACATTCACCCTTCCTATCTCATAAGCTTATTGCATGTGTTACGTGTGGGTGGTAAGCATGTTAGGTACAATTTAGAGCATAATTTCCTGAGAATTGAAATGTCACCAAGAAAAGGATTGTAAATAATGAGAGTTTGAAAGGAATCTGTGATCTTCGTAACAGATAATCATATTTTAATTCTGACTTATGGCTCATCCAATTGCCTACAGTTGGGAAAAAACAATTCTTTTTCTTATTATATGGAAATCAGATGGATCAGATGAAAAGCCATCAACATCACAGCCTGGAAAACACATACCAATGTTCAGTGACGTGAGCAAAGCCAATGAATCTCCTTCAGTTTGTGGCCCTTTTCATTGGTTTCCCTCAAATATTTATAAGAGATCTATGTGCATAAAAACATTGGTTGAAAAGTTTTCTAGAGATATCACAGAATTGTTGAGGTCGGAAAAGCAAGTTCATGGAACAACTCCTACTGAGTTGGGCTGGTAGGAGAGGCTGGAAATCTCTTTTCCTCTCTATAGAATTTTCAGAAAGCCAGCCAAGTACCAAAATTAGTATTAGATCATGTGTTGCTCAATCACGGAGCTGGAAGAATGACTACTGAATGGTGAATAGTCAGAGCGAATAGTCTATCCATAGCCCCAACAGGCAGGAACATGCTGGCATAATGCTTCAGATCCGATTTGAATATAAAAAAAATAAAATACAGAGACATCAAACACTGCTTTAGTATAATTAGGAAGAGTAAAAATGGACAAAATGCACCACATAAATTATTGCAAATGCTTTGCCTAATGACTGAACCCACAAAGACATGCCGCAGTGTCCAACAAAAACAAGGCCAGAGGATTTCAATGCCTAGACATGTTCTGATTTTGATTTAAGCCCATCTCTCTCCTGTTGTTTCCAAAAGCCTTGAAGCTTTATACTAACGATTTGCCAATCGCTGGCAATTTTTTTTTTTTTTTTTCTGCAGCCGGAGAACCAGATCAGTGAGATTTTCTCCTGTGAGCACGCCTCCAGCTCACCACCAACAAGCCAACAAAGTAAAACAAGCCAAAAGGGTAAGATTTTGTATCAAGTCCATCCCCACTGCAAAGCAAAGCTGGGTCGCAGGGTGTCCATCAGCACATGGGCAGGGAGGGAGGGAGGACCTCAGGATGGACTTGCCTCCCCTCCTACCTCCTTGCCTTTTGCCACAGCTTTTTGAAGTTCCCAGTTCCCCTTTGCCAACAGCTGCTGAATGATACACATACTGATGTGCACACACATATAGCATTCAAAGGAGAAAAACAAAGCAAAACAAAACAAAACCAACAAAAAAGCTGCAGGACAACTTCCAAATAACTCATTTCATTCATTATGTTCTCAAGGACTCTCACTTCTGGTCCTCTGCCATCCTGCTTTTTGCTAAACAAAATCAAGGCCAGTGTTTTATAATTCTCCTGCCTAAAAGGGACCATAGAGCACTGTGGCAAGAGCCTTACGTTATTCCCCCGGGAGCGCTCCTTGAACATTGATGGTACCACAGGAGCACAGAGCAAGTCCCCATCGCCCCTACGGGCTGCATCCCAGTTTCCACTGGCCTCACACCAGGGACCCTGGTGCGATCCCGGGCAGCTGGCACTGGGGAATGCCCGAGACAAATAACTGTTTTTTTGTCAGTGGCTAACCCCAAAATTAGGAAAAATTAAAAAGAAAATTGAAAAATCACATTGTATTAACATAAAGCAGCATTTTTCCACATCTTCCTGGCAAGAAATAATCAAACTAACAAGCCAAAAAGAAAAAAGTAACTGTTCAAGATCTGACTAAGCATTCCATTTCTGTGTTTGTTAACCTTTCTCTTGATCAAAACTGGGCTAACTCTGTACGTGAGGATACCATTTTGAAAATTAAAAGAAGAGGTCTGGTTTTTTCTACCTTCTCTTCCTCTTCCCTCCTCTTCCTCCTCCTCCAGCTGAACTCCCAAACAGTCCATTGCCAGCCACCCTTTGCCTCTCCGTGACCTCCCCTCCCACCCACTTCTTTTTTTCTGATATTTCCTTCCAGCCAAGAACCTGTCCCTCTGGGGGAAGGCGTTTTGCCATAAAGACGTGATTGTTTGAGATTTCGATATTGGCCTCGTTCAGCATTTGATGTCATTCCTTCAGTTACTGACACTGAACCGCCTTTGTACTAAACAGGACAAAACCAGGGAAACAAATAAAAAATCCCGTCTATGCTTACACGAGACCCGACCAGAAACCGTCAGACGTACCACCTTCAATTCCACGTCCTCCAGAAATAACCTTTCCACAAATTTAGACCCCTGATGGTGACCACAGCCTCCCCCCAGGTAGACACAAGGAGCCAGAGCAAAGCGGTGCCAGGCAAAAGGCTGCTTTTTGCCAGCACCCGAGACAGTTTTACTGTCCACAAAGGCGAGGATTTGTGTGAAAATGGAAGGTTTCCAAACAAGAGACAAGGTGTATTTCTTACGCACTGCAAAACTGACTGGTAAATTTTTTTTAAATAACTACATATGTTTTATTATCTTGGACTTTTAATGCTTCACATCTCTAATTGTAGTAGTAATTATTAGCTCAGTTAATGAAAGCTTTGGAAACAAAATTGTGTGGGAGTATTTCAAGTCATGAGTTAAGTCTTTTAACTCAGTAATTGCCAATGATTAATTCATTTTTCCATTTAAGCGCTGAAAAGCTGAAATATTATTTCCTCAAACTATATTTGTGCTTGGCGGTTCCGAGTTAATTACTACTCTGTGAGCACCTTTAAATCAAATTCCGAGGTTCCCAGGTGTATGTATCATGAGGCCTGGGTAAACTCTTCAACATCTGCCTGGAAAAGGATTGCTGAACTTGACTGATGATGCCGTTTCTTCTGAAGGTCTACCCCTTACGTACCTACAGCCACTAAAGGCACTACAAGTGCAAGGAAAGAGCTTAGGCTTGTAGAAGTTCTTATATAAATAAGGATTATAATCATGAACCTCTGGCTTGGAAATCACCCACCTACATTTTTCTGGATGGAAACAAGGTCTTAGTCAAAACCTTAGAAAAATATAAGTATGTGCATAAATCACTGGTTCACTGGCTATGACTGGTGGAAGAAGCCACACAGTTGTAACAACCACAGCTCACCAGTGAGATAACCTGGCC
The DNA here is from genome assembly GCA_003697955.1 of Calidris pygmaea. Lineage (NCBI taxonomy): Eukaryota > Metazoa > Chordata > Aves > Charadriiformes > Scolopacidae > Calidris > Calidris pygmaea. Next base: position 187,487 of record QJSC01016343.1, read on the forward strand.
TTGGATTGGGGCTGATTTGGCCAATTTCTGTCATTTCAAGCTCCAGATGTGTTTCTCTTACCTGAGCAGTGGGGACTGACTGTGTGCACAAAGAGAAGGACACACGGGACACAGGGAGGACTAAGGAGGCGCAGAGGATGCATTGCACCACTGAAGCTCCAGCTCCTGGAGCATCCTCAGGGCCACAGACCCAGGGGCTCAGGGCAGCCCAGCAGATGGGCAAGCACCTCAGCTGCGCATCCCAGATCCTGCCTTTCCCACAGGACTCCCCTCTTTTCCTCCCAGGACCACATGGAAGCATCTTCGCTCTCAAAGACAGAAGGACTGAGGACAAGAAAGAGACCAAAAGAGCATTTTTTTTTTTTTTTTTCCAGCAGCAAGGAATAACTTTTTTCGAAGCAAGAGACAGCATCTCTGTCAGAGTACTAACCCTCCTGTGTGTCAGTGTGGCTCTTTATCTCTCCCTTACCACAGATTTCCTCTTCCTTAAGGATGCTCCCAAGCACTAACACGTCCTCAAGCTGCTTCCTGGCCCAGGTAACCTTTGGGAACCTGCTAAACCCGGTGTCCTCCTCCCTCTGAGGGAGACAATGCTCACCAGTGCCACAAACTTTCAGAGGGAGACTACCACCACGGGTAGCCAAGCAGCCAAGCAGCCAAGTCAGTAGAGAAACCAACACGTTCTGGGCCTTGAACAACACATTTTACAATTTCTGTAGCACACCGAATCATGGAATTGTCAGAGTTGGAAGGGACCTCTAGAGACCACCTACTCCTACTCCCCTGCTACAGCAGGATTGCCCAGAGCACATTCCTCAGGACTGCATCCAGGCAGGTCTTGAAGATCTCCAGAGAAGGGGACTCCACACCCTCCCTGGGCAGCCTGTTCCAGGGCTCTGCCACCCTCACCTGAAAGAATTTTTTCCTCATATTTGAGTGGAACTTCCCATGTTCCAGCTTGTGCCTGTTGTCCCTTGTCCTGTTACTGGGAACCACTGAAAAGAGTCCGGCTCCATCCTACTTCAACCCACCCTTTAGATACTTATAAGCATTGATGAGGTCTCCCCTCAGCCTTCTCTTCACATGGCTAAAGCAGCCCACCCACTCCTGGGTCCTCATCCTTGCTTCCAGCACAATTTCTATATTTTCTCCACTGAGCCTCAAAGATAAAAGACATAAAAAGCCTTAGGAGCAGAACTGGGACCCGACACTACAGAAACAAGACCTCTATTTTTCCTCGCTCACACGGAACAACCCCAACCTACCACTCAACACAACCTCTTGTGCTCAGATCTTCCCCAGCCCCACAAGGTGGCTCTAACAGGAGAGGCAGCCAAAGAGTCCCTCAAGGCTGTGGCCTTGAGGCTGGGCCACTCTTTGGGGGAGAACATTTTTATTTCCTTTTCTTCCGCTAGTATGAGTGCACCTCCCCCTGCCACTGTTCAAAAATGGCACAGAAAATTTCAATCAAACTTGTTTGGTTTTTCTCCGCATCATTACACTAAATTAAATCAATAACTTTCAGGTGGGAGGGAGAAATCCATGATTTTCTTGTTAGCTCTGTGCAATCATCTTTCTTCATTAGAGACACCTGAGACCCATGTCAGAATATATTTTAATATATAGGCCAACTTTTAAGCTGCTTTCTTTATTATTCATGTTTTCTGAGTGCTGTTGCTAACTGTCACGTCAGAGGGTTGGCGGGTTATAAGTGGAACCATTAAAAATAGCTCATTTTAGTAACAACACAGCACTATTCATATTTTATTCAGTATTTAACAGTCCACAGGAGACTCTCTTGCTTTCTTATTTGCCAGGCCGTCTCTTCTAAATGTCACTGTCAACCATTCACATCCAGTTCATCCTCCTGAGCAAAACGGGTTTCATAAAGCCCACCATAACCAAAGAAGCTAAACAGATGGTACATCGCATCCCTGCAATTTCCCTGCTGGAGTTGAAAATAACAGCTCCCCTTCAAGTAAGCATATTCCTTTATATTAAAACATGAAATATAATAATTACAGAGGCTACGGAACAATTCACTCAGTCATTGAATGAGCAAGATGAATAAACACAGGAGCAGGTAACTGATTTGTCTTCCCTCCACATCGCCCGGCCGGCCTCTGCCATCCCGCTTCCCAGATACATTTGGAAGACAGACAGAGGACACTGAGTGCCCCTCTACTCTGACCTTGTCACCCCAGCAGTGTAGCTCATCGCCACCATAAAGAGCGGAGGCATTTATTCCCACTGGAAAAAACAGCTCCATGCACGGGTGCCTGAACGGAGACCACCAAAGCCCTGTTGGGTCATCTCAACAGATGATGACCTAGAAGAGGTTGAGCACCTCTGGGAATTCAGGCCATTCTGGGGATATTCACAGCACGTCAAGCTCCAGAGCTAGTGCCAAGGATATGGGACGGTCACTGCTGTCTTGGCAGAGATCAGTGCTTGGGCAGCCACCTGCAGCTGGATGGAGAACCGTTGGTCTTCCCAAGAGTACCACCAAAGGACTCAAAAGGTTTTGTCCATCAGCCCCTGTCCATGGCCTCTCCAGGAGCAGGATTTAATTCAACCAACATGTTTTAAGAAGTCCCAACTGTGAAAAGCTGCCTGTGGGTATTTTGCAAGTTGGCTACTTTGAACCTTGGCTTACAGAGGGGGATTAAAAATGCTGGTCCATTCAACCATCACTTCTAGATAAGGGTGAACAGTTCTTCTATTTTTCATCTCCTTGCCCATCTGATTTATTTGGATTATGAACTCCAACCCTTACTACAGTTTCTACAGTTCTTAGCATAAGGAGATGCTAATCTCTGTGTGGGTAACTGTAACATAAATGAGAGCAAATCAACATCACAAGAATATATTAGTTAAACTGTTTCATTCAAGAAGATTAAAAGAAGAAGGTTATATTGGTATTACACTTTGTAAAGTTCAATAAATGCAATCTACTTGCTTATTCCTTTTTCCAGGACTATTATTTTGTTGTGGGTTCATAGATTGTCCTCACGATGAGCCCTCAAAGCTTTTTAGAAGGATCCCCCTTCTCTGATAGAGCCACCTCCAGGGCAGGCCCACGGCAGCTGTTCAGCATCACACTGGGACACTAGTCATAATAGTACTCGCAGCACTTACATAGCATTTTATACTTTCAAAGCTCTTAAATTAATTAGTTACAGGGCTGCAGTATGGATCCAGGCAGGATGTGAAAAAGAAAATTGTATCCAGTGGAAACTACAGGGGGAATTTGGGGAAACGTAATGTAATTACCCGATTTGGAATCTGGCCAGAGCACCGCTGTTCGAAACGCCGTGGGATCTCTAATGACCACCCGCGGTCAGGACCTCAGCTCCGTGTCTGCTTGAAAGATGAGGAAAGCCCTAACAAAATGTGCTCAGTCATCAGGTACAGGAAAGGGATGATTACACAAAACCTGATTATTTTTTTTTTTCCCCCTAGATGTCTCGCAGCGACGGGCACTGGGCCCTGGGAACTCGCGTCGACTTGGACCTGGGGAACTTCAAAACTCTTTTCAATTAAGGAGTTCCAACTCTGGGTGATATTTACAAACGATCCACCTCCTAAGTCCATTAACTGGTCTTAATTGGGTTAAAATCCCCAAGCAATTAGTCATCTCAGCCGTTCCCCTCTGGACCTCCACCCCCCCGGTGCACACACGTGTACCCTCATTTTAGCTAAAACAAGCACATCAGGTGGTTGGGTTGCTGAGCTACAGCCTTGCTCCCTGCCAATTTGGAAATGTTAATGCTGTGCAGACACGCAGATGTCACAAGGGGCCGATTTTAGGATGCACAAAAGAGGGACCACTAATTGGAAGGAAGGGAGAGAAAGCGATTACAATTCCGACTCACCTCGGCGCTGCCACGGGAGGGAAAGAAAAATGTTGGCAAAAAATTGTCAACAGTGTTTGATGTACGTCATGTATTGGGCTGGTGGGAAACGGGATATTTCAGCTTCACAAAATGTGTAGGGTGGTAAGTCCCGTGCTGGTTTGGGGTAGAACACCCTCAGCCTGAAGCTCTCAGTAACACCCAAAGGTGGATGCTGAGGGATCTTTGGCTGATTTTGAAACACAGCATGCAAGGAAGAGCTCCTGGCATCTGACTCCCTGAGCAGCCCGGGAACTCAGCTTGGTCCAGAGAACCTTGGAGCAGCCCAAGGACCATCTGGGGAAAAAGGGGGAGTCAGGAAGACTGAGGACCAAGGACCCTCTTGCACCTGTCAAGGAACCTGGACTCTCAGGTCTCACCATGAGCTTTCATGCTGATGTTGAAGGTGCAGGGAGTAAGGAGACACTTTGTCACAAACATTAAAAAAAAGAAAAAGAAAAAAATGGAAGAATTCATTTCTTTTTCTCAAAAGGGAACCTGCTTCACACTTTCCAAGGGATCTTCTGTTACATCAACCCATTTTACTTTGCTAGACAAGTTGTCTTTTAGTGAAAGGAAGGGAATTAGGTTTCATCTAGGAGAAGCTTTTCAACAAGTTGTCACCACCTCAGTGATTTAGGGTAGGCAGAACACCTCCTATTCCCAGTTGCCCTCATGCCACCACAAGCCGCCCGTCAGCGTTAAAGCACAGCCCACCGTAGCATCTGGAAAGGCCAGAGGTGAAGTGTTTTCATGGAAAGATAATCAACTCATAAGACAAATGCCTCATCAGGAAGAAATGTCAGCTCCTGAATGAGGACAGTTATTGTAGAAGACATTCTTTACCTAAAGGAAGCAGGTTAATATACCTCCAAATTACTATTTATCACACTATATGATGTTCAATTTCCAGTGTAATTTCCACCGTCCTCTCTACAGCGTGTGTGGAAATCAATTCAGAGACCAGTGAATCCTTCTAAATTTTTACAGCTGCAGTCAAAAACTAATTAAGAAAAGCCACGACAAAGCAAAAGACCATGTAAGACAGCAAAATAATATTTTGAGACGGGTATTAAAAAAAAAAAAGTCAGTCCTATGAAAACCCTCGGCAGTTCAAATTTAATATATCACTTTAACACATAATCTTTTGCAGCTTGAATGGGAGAGACTGGAGAGGGAGTGTGCTTTGAGTTCCAGCAGGGAAGGAACAGGGTGACAGCGGAGAGGGGTGTAGAGCAAAAGAGCTTGCAAGAAGCACAAAAGACATTGTAAAAAACGTCTTGAAGGAATCATCAGCATGCACTAGGTGTAAAACACGACAGAGTTCATACAGGAGCCCTGGGAGCAGAGTCAGAGGGACTCTGATGAAGACTCATTGCGAAGGATGCTGATAACAGTGCAAGAATTGGAGAGGGCTGGAAAAGAACCCCACAAAAGCGTTGTGAGAAAAGAGGGTGATGCCACTCAGGAGAGCTGCAGAGTTAGAGCCAAGTGTGTTTAAGAGCACCACACATTAGGGGAGCGATGGAGTGACAGCGAATTTGAGTATCTCAGAATGAGGAATAATTTCCTTTCAGGAAATACGTGACCTTTAAAAAAAAAAAAATAAAATTTTTTGATGAATACTTTCCAATGGGTTCTAAAAAATAAGCAGCTCTCTTCAAGCTTTTAAATGACTTGCAAAGCAGCCTAGATTATTTTTACCACAATGTCCTTCTCTTTCGTTTCCTGAGCTAAAAGTCCTGCTGCACGAGGTGATGGGATCCTGCCCACAGGGTCTGCTGAGGCTGGTCACCTCCCAAAGTCCCCCCTGCACAGCCTCTGCCCCAGGGGAATAGACTTTCACCGGCTCAATCACGTCTCCAGGAATTAAAGAGGAAACAAACGTTGCCCAGAGGTGTTGCTTAAAGCCCTGCAGAACTGTCATATTGCTGAGCTCTTTCCCGATTTCACCCTAATTTTTACAGCCCGGCCTGGCACTTTTACATTCCCAAAAGTTATTCTGTGATCAGCTCCCAGACATCTCACACCCGATCAGGAGATTCAAACCAGCTATAAACCTCCTCAGCACCTCTCAAGTCACCCAAAGTGTGTGTATATATCTATATATATATATCTCTTAGCCCTGCTGACAGGATCTACTTTGGGCCGTCTTGTTTCTCACCCACCACCTTGCTCTAATAACAGTTACATTTTACAATTTTCAAAAGCTGTCAACATCATCGATCTTCCAGTCTGAATGCACTTGTCTTCTCTTCTGTGTGTTGAACTACCTGGGCCACAATTAAGTCTTTATTTAGCTGAAGGCATCTTACCTCCATGGCAGTGTCTCATTCGCTCCCTAGCAGAGCAGTAATCTGATCAAATAATGGTGTAAGTCTAAAAAATACATATGTACATTAAAAAAAAAAAAAGAAAAAAAGAAAAAGTCCAGCAGTGTCTTGTGAGATGGACACACTCCGCATGGTAAACTATCACTCTGGAAGGATAATTGGTTTGGTTTGATCAAAACTGCACGCTCTGACAGAGCTAAGCGTCTGGCAGTACTCACAGCTCAGCATCAAAAGAGAAGATTGTCTTTGTCAGATCTGTCATGAAAACCGAAAAAGGAGAGACTGGACTATACCGAGCAAAAATGAAGGGATATCCTCTAAATCCCAAAGACTGTGTGCCTTATTTATCCTGGTGCTGCACATTTAGTCTCTACCATAAGTTCTCTACGATCTCTTTTGATGTCTTCTAATAAAAAGAAGGAAAGCTGCCAGCAAAGACATCCCGCAGAAGTCCTATCCATTTCCTCCTGTCTCTTCAGAAAGGCCAGGATGACCTGAGCTCTGCTGTGTCGTGTGGGCAATGAAAAATGAAGTAATGCTACCTGCAGCATTAATTGGAAAATGCATATCATTTTATTGCCACCTTAGTAAAATGACTCTTGAGGTCTACAGCTGACATCCTCCAGGTCTGCAGATGGGAAAGGGGGCAGAGACCATGGAAATTAGCTGCCGTGATGGCCTCATCTCACACCCTCAGCGCTTCTGAGTGTGGGGTCCTGCTCGGGCTGTGGCATCTCTTCCAGAAAAACACCCCAACTTGGTGGAAATCCTGGAGACTCAGCTCGCCACTGCCCTGTGCCAGCTGTTTCTCCTGACCACCGCACCCAGCAGCACCCTTTCAGCTGGTTATTCACCACGTTTCCCAGGCTCTCTGTGCTTGGACCATTGGTGGCGATACTCTAATGCTCCTGGCATTTAAAAAGATCCACGTCTCACTTGACAGACATTTGTAAAAGATGCTATGTTTTGATTTGTAGAGCAAAAACAAATTTGGTCTAGAATCCTGCCATCTGGTGACTCCAAATAATTCCTGCATATGGCTACAAAAGCTTGCATCTTTTACTTTGCTTTACTGTGTAACTTCACCACTTGTCACTTATCCACCCTTCCACAGCTCTTTACTCTGCGTATGACAGATCTCTTTGAATAAAAAAGGGTCCTTTCAGCTGAACACAGCACTTTTGTCTCTGTTTTACAAGCAAAAATAAGATGACGCAAAATGGCAAGTCACTTGGCCAAAATCACTCAGAAAAAGAAAAAAAAAAAAACAGTGGACGCGATCCAGCTCTCTGAATCTTCTGCCTCCACCTTGAAATAACTCTACCACCAGCCCACTAACAGGCTTGCTTTGGTTTTATAAGGTAAAGTACTCTGTTAAAATCAAGAGAGGGAGAAAAAAAATCGTTCAGTGTCTTCGTGACATTAGAGAGAAGATGCACCATCTTCTTGACAGACAGAGTTTTGTGCCCCATTGCTCTGTGCAGCGCTTTTAACTAAGACCAAGAAACCATAAAGCATATAAACCCTGGTGGATCCTTTGAAGTCCTTGCGAAAAATTTAATCTTGGAGGTGGATAACAAGAGAGGGATCAAAACCCAGTAGATTATTGTCAGAGGAAGAGGACGTCAGCCACCTTTGCTCATCACAAGCTTGCCGTGGGCCATCTGGTGTCACTGCCTTTCCTCTGGGATTAGTGGCTACAGGGACAATCCATTCCCACGTCAGCGAACTTCACAGGAGCACAGCACTTTTCACAAGCATCTATATAGCTGCTGCATCTCCTTAGCAGAGGGAGAAAAGCTCCTTCTTGGCAAGCATGACTGAGCCAGGCCCACTTTCCACATGGCACATTTGGGATGTCCCTTTGCTGATGACAGCAGGCCACCACCTGCCTTCCTCTTTGCAAGGGCCACATGGGCTACCACAGCCCCAGCTTACAAACATGGTGCTTTGGCTGGCTGATGGGATACCCAGGGGTATCCAGCTCAAACTCCAGCTCAAGCCTGCCCTGCTCCCTCACACAGCCTCTGACACGCACCTTGTCCATCTCTACGTGCCTCTCGTGTAAAGTAGAATCATAGAATGATTCGGGTTGGAAGGGACCTTAAAGACCATCCAGTGCCACCCCCTGCCCTGGGCAGGGACACCTCCCACCAGACCAGGTTGCTCAAAGCCCCATCCAACCTGGCCTTGAACCCCTCCAGGGATGGGGCAGCCACAGCTTCTCTGGGCAACCTGGGCCAGGCTCTCACCACCCTCACAGCAAAGAATTTCTTCCTAAGATCTAGTCCAAACCTACCCTATTTAAGCGGGAAATTAAAAATTCCTCCCTGAAGGGACTCTGACATTACCCATTTTTAAAAGAAAAAATGAGATTTCCATGCACCCAGAACCTGGTTTGCTGCTAACACAAGCCAACATGAAAGCCAACCTACAGGTATGGAAACACGGGCTCAGCTCTGCCCCCCATTCCAATGCTGTAGTAGGTCCCAACCCAGGTCTGCCAGGCAAGAGCCCTCACTCCAAGTTGCTCCGTGCTTTCTCTGGCCTGTGTCACACAGAGAGAACTGCCCGTTGTCCCCAGCCTACCCAAAACCAGCACATGTCCTGATTTCAGCCCTGAAAACAAGAGGAAAACCCAGCCCAGGGGCTGAGCCAGAATCGTCGAGCAATGCAAACAAGGTTTGATTAAGATTCAGATCAGGTAACACGCACTGCACGTGACCTTCTGCAGCTCCAGCAAGGACCAACTCTGCAGCTTGAGGTTCCTCCCACTGCCTTCAGGGCCACTATAAGCTCCTTACACCTCCCGAGGATCCTTACAATCCTGAGGATATTTTAATGTGATTTTTTTTTATTTGCAAAGTCCAGTGTGTGCCACAATGACGTGAGCAGCACAAACGGGGGAAAACACCACCCTGGAGAGCCACAGCCACTTTGAAAGCAACCCGAAGCATTCCCTGACTCTTCCCTTGTCTGTCCAGTGGGTGGGAAGGGAGGAGGAGAGGAGAGAGAAACAGCCCAACAGGGCACGTGAAATTGCGTGCTCTTCTTCCCTTCTCCTCTCCCCCTTCTCGGAAGGGTGTTGGAGTGTGACTTGCCCCCAGAGGTGCAAACGCATACACTGAAGGCATCCAGGTTGTTTTTCTGCAAGGAGACTGACGTTATTAGCCAAAAGGTGGTTAAACAACAAAACCATCTCTTGGAAGCCTCCTTTCATTGCTAATACTTTCAATTCAATTTGCTAATACTTTCATTCCTAGCGAAGGGCTTACGCAAACAGAGACTGACGCTCATGGAGAAAGGAAACCAAGCGAAACTGCACTTTCTGCTCCTGTCACAGAGTCAAAAACCAGAAGTAAAGCAAAAATAACAGGTGGGCCTCAAGGTACTATCTTTGAGATACTTAAATACTTTGAGATAGTATTATCAACATCGTTATTACCTTTCCGCTATTTCCTTACGGAGCTGAAGCACATGGCACCTGAATGCCCCAGACCCTGAAAACCCAACTGAGCTCTGCCCCAGGGTCCTTCTCAGCCCTTTGTTGCCTTCCCCACGCCCTGCTTGGATCCAGCCCTGGCCCCACAGAGAAGAATAATGGGGTCTGTGTCCCAGTGCATCCTTCCATGAAAAGGCAAAGAGCTCGTGTGCTCAAACACCCACCCTTCCCCAGCCTGCCCAGTTTCAAACCGCCCCTACATTGAGCCAAGGCTGGAGAAAGGGTGGGAAGCCCAAGCTCCAACAGATGCACATTCAACTATCCTGAAGGACAGAAATTCTGTGGTTTTGGTCCCAGTCCCGCACTGGGTGTAGCCGTGAAAGCAAAACAATGTTCCCTAAAGTCAGCATGATGAGGCTTTCTCCATAAATGTTATTTATGGAGGGCAGGGCCGGGGTGAGTGAAAAGCTGGGGAGAGTTTCCATTCTGCCCCAACGACTCGCAAGCCGTAGATTAGGTGATGAAGTCGAATGACTGGGAACCCTGCCCAGACTTGGTCTTAGCGAAGGGATTAGCAGCCTGGTTTAATGGATGAATCTTTTCACTCCGCTCCACAATGCAACGGGCAGAGAAGCAAAGTTTGGAGGTGGTTACGCGTGTCTCACAGAGATTTTCCACAGATTCACATCCAATTTGTACACCCCCTCTCCACGTGAAAGCGAACTACCTCCCCCTGCCCAGGTCACCCTGGCAGAATATCATAACACAGTATTCCAACACGTGAAAAATATTTGATCCTGCTTCCTAAATCTCTACCATTTTCTCACTCTGAGGAGTGTATTTTTGCAATTATCACACTGCCGCGTTGAGCCGCTAAACAAGGATGCATGTTCAGTTTTGTCTCAGTTCACTGCTTAATAGCTGCAGCAATTTATATAAATATATATATATTACAGCATTCCCAAACGGTTTCTCCTGAGGGGGCAGGCAATAGCTGGTGCATACTTTCTGCTTTAGATGGATTTTCATTTTTTTCCACTATTTGCAGAAAACAATAATACAGAAAAGACCAACAAAATGAAATAGAGAAAACAGGCAAAACCAGCAATCGTTCTGGAGGGGATGAAAGCAAGCCATTGATCCATTCCATGCCCAAAACGTTCACCTCTGAGCGCTCTGAGACCTCTCAGCACATCTCCGACACCCCAGCGCACCGGGCGATTACCCAAAGCTTGTGTAAATCTGTGGGAATGGATCTACCAACCCCACTGGCTTTGGTTCAGCCTTTAGTCACGCATGTAGATGACTGAAAGTTTGAAAAAAACACCCCACATTCACACAAAAGAAAGGGTGAGAAAGGCATGAGGGGGAGGAATGTTTCTTGCATTGACATTTCTGAAAAACCATTTCTTCTGCAGCTCCCACTGAAGCTGGGGCAGCGAGAGCTGGTTTAGGGAAACCTCTCCTCGGGGCAGCACCGAAGCGTGTTTGTTCACTTGTAATTGAGCTTGTTCTTAAATATGTCTATTAATTAGGGACAAAATGCTTCAAGCAGTTTGGATGCTACAGCTGCCTGGGGTGTTGTGCAGAGGGGGAGTGAAAGCTTCAGACAAGCCCACAAGCAGCTGAGCTCCATCTTATGGTGGCTCCCAATCATGGAAAACCTGGCAGAAAAATGTGAACAGCAACTGAGATGAAGTGTCTTTGGATCCTCCTCGAGAGTAACAGAGAACACAGCGGCTACGGCTGCGACCTGTTGCAGCCAGGTCCCTCCATCATCTGTTGGGAAAGCCAACATCAGTATCACCTACGTCACTCTGGAGACACGGAGAGAGATTTTCCCATTTGTGGTAATAAATTTACTGCCGCTGTGTGTCTGTACTTCTCTGTGGTCACCATAGTGTAAAATACAGGATACAAGAAGGCAGGCACCAAAATTGACATTTAGGGGCCACAGTCTACCAGCAGCAGAACCCCTAAAAATTACTTTAAGAGCCACAGAGGTGGCCATTAGGTGCTACTTGACCTCCGAGTTGAACACGTTGCTCATGGTGGTCCACCCCAAGGCTCTAGGGAAGCTGGACATCCCATGACCTCAGTTCCCTGGAGCTGCCCTGTGCTCCCAAGGTGTGGAGCATCTCACAGATTCTATCCACTAAAATACCCTGATTTTGAGAATAAGCCCTGCGGTGCTGTGTTTTAATGCAGGAGCGATATCCAGCCACAGACCGCCTGAGAAAAGCCGCGAAGGGAAATTATAGCCCTTCATTTTCACAATTTTCTCATGTTTGATGAGCGTGGGGGCAGAGGAAAGCAGAGACGAACGCTCTCGCTCTCTCCCCCACGCACCCGCCCTGAGCACCCCTGGCTCCTTGCGAACCGCATCCTCGGCAAGCACTGCTTAAGCAAAAAAACCTGTTGCCATGGTTACGCGGAGGATGTTCTGCCGAGGGCTGGGCGTGATGCGAGCAGCCGGCGTGACTCGGCTGATATGTTAAACGCCCAGCGGAGTCCCCCTTCCAGACCTAAGGATGCACCAGCTGCATGTATCCGGGGATGCGAACCCCTCCAGCGCACAAGGGGCAATCGGTTGACACAGTGGCCACACAGGGCTCCTGTATTTTGAGCGACCATTTCCACGGTGTGGACAAAGGCACAGAATCAGAGAATGCTATGGGGTTGGAAGGGACCTCTGGAGATCATCTAGTCCAACCCCCCTGCCAAAAAAGGTCCCCCCAGAGCAGGTTGCACAGGAACGGGGTTTGAATGCCTCCAGAGAAGGAGACTCCACCACCTCTCTGGGCAGCCTCTGCCAGGGCTCTGCCACCCTCACAGGAAAGAAGTTCCTCCTCATGTTTAGGTGGAACTTCTTATGTACAAGTTTGTGCCCATTTCCTCTTGTCCTGTCACTGGGCACCACTGAAAAAAGACTGGCCCCATCCTCTTGACACCCACCTTTAAAGTATTTATAGGCATAACTAAGATTAAGATTATAGGCACATCTTATCCCACATCACCACAGGCTTTGTTTGCAGGTTGCTCTTGCCACGGCACCAAGCACCCTCTGCTCACTCCTTCCAGAGGGGCTGCAGCCCCAATTTTAAACTGACATGCAGAGAATGGAGAAAATATTTCAGGAAAAAAAACACCCAAACACCCCAAAACAAGCAGCCAGAGCTGATGCTGTGGGTTATGGTATGCACTGAGCACCCAAGTGGGCCCAGAAAATTCAATAATGGGAGAAACACAAGCAGGGCAGGCATCTTGCTGAATGACAAAGAGATACTGTCTGTGATGAAACCCGAGCAGGAATCCTAGGGGAGACCTGAGAAGGATATTGCTGGTTCACACCACAGCTGCTGGAAGGCTGGGGGAACTTCAGTTCCAATGTGAAAGGTGGTTCCTCGGTACGGTGGGGCATCGCACAGCGCTGCCCACCGAGCCACCAATATAGCCCATGCCATTCCCTGCTCCTAAAGCCAGGATGTGTCCACAGGGAATACACTCTGCATGCTGAACTACTTAAGAAACTATTATTTCCCTGCAAAAGAAAAGGGAATAACACACTTATATAAAAATAATCTGGAGGTTTGCTTTTTCTGGGTACTGGGCAATAATAATAATAATCCTCAGAAATAGGGCTGGAAGGAAATTCAAGGAATTACTAAGTCCATCCTTCTTCCCAAAGCAGACCCAGCCCTATGTACATACTTCTTGCCAAATGTCCCCACATGTTTTTGAAGGCCTCCAGGGGCAGATATGCATGATGGTCCACAGAAAATCTAATCCATTCTTTTTTTTTTTTTTTAAAATCCAAGTTCATCTTTTTTGAAAGGCTTTTGTCTCACATTGGCCACCAAACCATAATTACACACAGAAGAAGTCCTCCTACTCCTGGAACATTAAAGCCTTCTCCAGTGTCATCTGGCAGCGGGCAGTGTGGGAAACAGCTCGTATTCGCTGCATACTAAATCTCATTTCTCAGCCTTCATTCTCCCTGACAGAAATGCTACTGAGAGCCTGCTCCAGGAATGATAATTAGTCTGTTGATTAATCATCAATGCTCAACAATACGGTGTCATTCCTCTGGGTTTGGAGAGAGCTATGCCCCCTGAGCAGAAGGAAGCTCCGGATGGGGCTACATCAACCCAGTGCCGGGAGAAAGGCTCCAGAGACGGGCACGTCTGCAGGTGAGACCATCGCCCACCCAAGCTGTGTCCCACCAAAGCCAGGGTAGATCCACCATCGAGCTGTTCTGCACGGTGAGCCTGTGGTCCTCACTTGGGTCTCCCCCTCATACCTCAATTTTAACACTTCCAGGGCCATTTTTTTTGTTTCCATCCCTTTGCAAGCACTGCCTTTGTTAATACAAGTTGTGAATTTATTTCGTTTTCTCCAGGAGCTCCCACACCATCAAGATCAAATTTAAGGTGTTAATTAAATGGAACGTGTAACACTTTACAGCCCAACAGACAACAATTTGGGCTAATGGCAATGGCCACAGGCGGGCTACAGCCACGGGCAGGGAAGGCCCCCCATTGCCCCCTGTTGGCCTCCCATTAACCAATATTCCCATTTTCCAATATATTCTCCCACTCCCTGGATTCCACAAATTATTTGACTACACCTCACTGACAGCACGTACTCAATTTAAAGGCTTTACTTGTCAGCTTACACATGCTGATCTGCAAAAATAATTTTCCACGTTTATGATTTTCTGGTCCTCAGCCTCTTGTATGTCTTTAAGTTCAACTTCATTTTGCCACCGTCTGAACTCAACAGCTGCAGAGGAAGACACCTCAACATCCCGATTAACTGGTCGGTGGGTTTTAGCTGGACATCGGAATGAGTTTATGGTCAGCCATGCCCCTGAGTTGCCCTGGTCTGTGCACTTTGTATGCCAATATAAAAATATATTTTAAATTTGATTTTTGTTCAGGACTTCTTTTGTAATAGTGGATAACAGGGCTTTCCTGATAATTGGATGGCTTCTACTTGTTCTAAGCTTGCATTAAAAGTTGAGCTGATAGATTGGGCAGAATAAGATTTCATCTTGGTACAAACTGTCCAAAAGCAGCACCAGCTTTTCCAATTTACCATCAGTCTGAATATTTTTCATGACAGCCAGAGCTGTTCATAAGGAATTTGGTATCTGATACTGGAAATGTGGACCTTGTTCATTAATATGGACAAGATATATTTATATATAGATGGTGGTGTCTTATTTTTGGCCCCTCTTATTGAAAAAGTTTCCTGTGAACTTATTGATATTTAAAAGTCCAAAATGTCTTTCTATTCACATTCTTTGCCATCGACCTCTAATTCCCTGCTTACGTGAAAGTCTTTGCAAACAAACGGATCGGTTACAAAATGCAAGACGGGCGCAAACACCAGCTAAGCCAATCCAGGGTTTTATTTACAGATAACTTGTTGAGGGATTTTCCCTGCTTCAGTTAACAGTTGCTTTTATTTTTCTGTGGCTAACTCATCAATCCACCCCGGTTTCTGTTGGGGTAGGATGGCAAACCCAGCAGTGAAATGGGGGATGAAGTCAAGCGGATGCATTAACGTAGCACACACCATTCGCTGCCTAAAGCTACACATTCCAGCCCGTATTTCCAATCAATGTTCATTTTTAGTTCAGTTTGGAAGTATTAACAGCTATGTTGCTCTGCTATAATTAAATTATAAATGTTAAAATAATTTTCATCCATCTCCAGACCCAGCACCTTTTCATCCCTCACCACATCATCATACTCCTGCTACACCCAGCATCCCACACGGAACAGAACAGGTTAATTTTTCCAAGGCTGAATCATCACAGAATTCATCTATAATAGCCCATGCAGAATAAAAAAAAAAACTAGAGACGCATTTAAATACCCCTCAAAGTAATTTGGTTAGTCAATGAACCACAGTGTCTTCTCCCCACTCACTGGTTCACTTGGCATTCATCACTTTTATTTTGTATCAGATACTCATTGTCTGGAGCGATAACAGATAAGTGATCCAAAGAAAGGAGCATCCCACTGAATTCCTGGCACACAGCATAACGCTGCCATTATGCAACAAGCCAAAATACCCAGTTTTAATGTGTTCTCCTCAAAAAAACCCCAAACAATGGCACCCACAACTCGGCTACATAAACTCAGCAAGTCATTAAAACCAGTAACACTCTTGATTCGGCTTTGTCCTGAGTGAGCCAACACGGGTTGGTCTCAGTTTTAAACACCCAATTCCACAGATATACACGATGCTGACGCTTTTTTTTTTTTCTTTCATTTTCTTGCAGAATAACAGTTTTAAAGTTGAAATCAAGTTTTCAGAGGTTCACAGCGCAGCAGCTGTGAGCACGGTGAATTACTCCCGAATATGCATATGATAAAGCTGATACTTCAAGCAGAAGTGAAAACTGGACGAATTACCAGGAAAGAGGGCAGAAATGGAACAGAAGACCTTTTCACTTGGACTGCGTCCTTTACTCTCATGGCCACAGCTTGGTCCTGCAGCTCCAACCCGCTCATCCCCACCCTGAGCCTCTTTCTCCTGAGCCAGGGTGTTTAGTGGGTTCCAAAGTAAGAACATAACACAGCATAAGGGTTAAATATCTACAAATATTTCCACCTTTTTTTTTTTCCTTAGCAAAAACTCACAGTCTGCCTGACAATTTCTCACTCCAAGGTACGGCGACCCCATCCCACCACTGTGTCCCTCCTGGCACGTGCCATCCAGGGAGCCCCAGCGGAGGGGAATTACTTTTGTTCCAACATACGTTCCAAGAACACCGATGCTCGGAGGAATTTGGAGCAATCTCAGCTCTCAGAAATAGCTTCCAGCACCAAAACTTTGTTCAAAGGGAATTACCTGTCTCAGAACAAAGGCTGAAGTCATGGAGTCTTACAGATTGCTTAGCTCCTTTCTGCCAAAAATCCTTTAAATCCAGCATTACTGTGCCAAGCCTATCGCCAAGGACTTAAAGCCTGCTCACAGGTAGCTCTAGGCAGTTAAAGCTGCTGTGCAGAGTCACAGACCCTGCACCTAGTTTTATGTACATATATATATATATACACACACACATATAAATATGATTTCACCTTTATTTAGGTGTTTGTGTAAGCTATTGGTCAGTGAAACCTGTGAAAGGATTCGAATGATACTTCTGGGGTAAAACAAGGAGGAACCATGGTGGATCCCCAGACAAACCACCCTCGGAAGGGCAGGGCAAGAGGCTGCAACAGCAAAGTTGTTCTTTGGGGCTCTTCCACTTCACAGAATCATAGAATGGTTTGGGTTGGAAGGGACCTTAAAGCCCCGGGCAGGGACACCTCCCACCAGACCACGTTGCTCAAAGCCCCATCCAACCTGGCCTTGAACCCCTCCAGGGATGGGGCAGCCACAGCTTCTCTGGGCAACCTGGGCCAGGCTCTCACCACCCTCACAAAAAGAATTTCTTCCTGAGATCTAAATCTCTCCTCTTTCAATTCAAGACCATTACTCCTTGTTCTATCGCTACACACCTCCTTCTGTAGACCCCAATTTCTTCACTCTGAGGAGAACATGAGAAAACCAGAAATGACTTAGCTAAAAATGCTCATGCAAATTGTCAGTAGAGGCTGCCCTGAGATTCTGCAGTGACCCAACATCTCAGCAGGGACACCAAGGGGTGGTTGTGAGCTGCAAGCCTCCCAGCACTAAAACCAGCCACGGCTCCAGTCCAATACATATATATATATCTATCTCAATGCTGAGGCTCAGGGGTTTGGCTTTCATTCAGACATGTCCAAACTGTTTTGGTTTGCTGACTCCTGGTGTACCCAACAGGTAAAGTTTAAAGGTTAAGTGAAACAGCAACAAAATCAAAGCCAAGGAGGACTCTCATTGATTTTTGAAGAGGGTGAGGGAACACTGGTTTGCACCAGCTCTCCGGAAAGGGAAAAATTGTAAATAAACAGCCTCCACACCTTCCTCCCACACACGCAGCAAACACACTCTAAGCTGCTATCTCATTTCATTCAGCTCCAACAGCTTCCAGTATTAAAGATAATTAACCCTTTTTACTATTAGTCCCAATGTTTGGCATGAGTGGTTTTTCCTCATATCTTTATATCCTGAGGCATCTAAGTCAGGACAATTAACCACGTAGGATGGGGAGAGAAGCAGGCAAGAGCTATCCTCACAGAATTACAGCCTATAGCACGGGGACACGTTAATGCCAGACTCGCTTGAACCCTAACATCCCCGCTGCTGACAATCAACATCGCCTATTTTGGTTATTTTAGCCCAAAAGCTGCTCTTATGGCAGTGATCAGTTCTGGGGAATAAAGGAGGCGTAACTGCTTTCCACCCAAGCTCAGCAGAACCCGTATCTCTGCATTTGATCTCCCTCTTCATCACTAGAATTATTCGGGCAGCTGGAAACACACAGTCAATGCAGACTTAGGAAATATCGGGGGGGGGTTAAAGATATAAAATAATAAAAAAAGAATAGGATTAAAAAGAAAAAAAGTCTAACATAGGCTCAGAGATTTTCCGTACAGAACTACTATTCAGGCTACCAAAATAATATATATATATATGTATTTATGGATATATATGCATGTGTATATATGTATACACATATATGTATATATACACATAAACAGGGTACCTGGACACCACTGCACAGGAAAAATCAGTTATTCCAGGCTCCAGCTTTGGGCTCTTGGCAGCTCCTCTAGCTGCAGCAGTGGGTGGGCATGAGAGGGGGCTGCGTCAAGCTCCCACAGCCCCCTCCCCTGCCCTGCAAGAGAGCAGGGAACAGCTGGAAACCTCTGGAAAACTCTCCTCCAAGGCTCTGGATGCACCAGCAACTCCCCGGCCGTCCACGCCATTGCTCCTGCACCCAGAAATAGCATCACCGTCCGACAAGCTGCTAACGTCCCTGCACGACACAGCTGCCCTCCTACAGCAGATAATTTCAGTTTATTTCTCGTGTGGGTGGTTTTTCCTCTCCTGCAGCCGCAGCAAGGACAGTGGCTTGGCTGCGGTGGCCACATGAGCGTGGCCAGGAGCCAAAACAGGGCCAGGGGGACCGTGCTGAGCCAGGGTTTCACCCCCTCATCACCATAAACCGCTGGGGCTGACCTCTCCACGGGGCAGGGGACACGCTCGGCCGCTGTGATGAAAAACAAAGTCCAAAAATGGGTTGTTTTTTTTTTTTGTTCCACGGTGGAATTACGATGGCCTTGACCTGCTTTGCAGGCATCCCGGCTCTCTGCCAGGCTGGTGAATCAAGTGATGCTGACCTGCCAAATCCACCAAAGATCAAAGGAAGCAAAGCGGTTCCCACGAGACTCATTTTTTTTTTTGCTCTCTAGCCACAGAAATGTTGCATCAGAGCTTCCCTTTGAAGAGCCGGGCAGCGAGGGGCAATGGGATCCCCAGCAGCTCCGCGGCGGGGCGGGATGGCGGCTCAGCCAAACAGGGCTTTATCTTCTCTGCGGTACAAACCAACGCCTCGCAAAATGGTTTTGAAAAACCCCTTGCAAACATAATTAGGAACGAATAAAAGGAGAGGTGAAAATAGCTAAGAAAAGGGAAAAGGTAGCAAAAAAATTAGCGCCGTCTGCAAACGGTTTGTATTTCCAAAGCGATTCCGTACCGGTTGCCAGCTCTCTGAGCCCCGAAACTTGGCGGAACTACAACAGACACCGAATTTGATACAGACATTTGGTTCCCCATACTAATCTTGTAAAGTAGAAATGGAACACATCACTTACGTGTTTGCCTCATCAGCTAAGGCTTTATCCCCATCAGACTTAACGCAAACCTTCCCTAGACTTTCCTTGTGGCCAAGGTTTCAGCTCCAGATCTCACCTCCAAGGAGATGCCACTGGGGGGAAAAAAACCCACACAAACCTGCATCCCACCACCCAGCAGAGAAATTCAGACAGTGCAGGCTTCACTCCTGCATAATCGGGGCTAAAACAGGTTGCTGTTTTATCCTTTACAGAGGACAGAAACCCTCAAAAGACCAAAGGAAAAGAACATCATTATCAATGAGCTCCTTGTGCTGGAGGGGAGAGCAAACGGGTGGAGGGAGAGCTGCTGATGCACCCTGGGCAGCCAGGACACCCCTCTCTTGGGCAGCTTTTGCTGGACTGGATTATGTCAAGTGAAGCAAAATGGTTCCAATGTGACCTTAAAAGACATTAAAAGGTCAATGTGCATCTTTGTGGTACGGCGAGGAAAAGCTTTGAAGTACCATCAGCCTTGCCCCAAAAGCCGGGAGGGGAAGAAGAGGTGAGTCATTGCAGCTTCTCTCCTTTCTCCTTCAAACACCACACCCCCACACAATTACTTTAAAACCATAACGCATCGGGGGGTTAGCATTATAATACGTGCCTTATGCCAGTATTGTTCTAGAAATGTCTTTTTTCTTCCTTTCAGCTGCTCCCCCAGGGCAGTAAGCACAATGCGTGTGCCTGCATCTGCTGTGCCACAGACATCGCAACATGAGTCAGGTCCTCAGCTGGTCTTATTCAGCTTGGCTGTCCCAATGCTTTTAATTTATTTTTCTTTTTAAAATTATTTTATTTCGGAGCCTCCTTTCAAACATTCTCCCCTCGCGCGTTCTGTATGCAACAATGGCACCACAGTACACAATGGTATCACAAGCATCTCTGCAGTCCCTCGCAGAAGAAAAATACATGTGGAGACGCTGCTGACAAAGCAGCTGTGTCTGGGTGGCATTTTGCTTGACAATTGCTGACATCAGATTCCAAACCTTACCTTCACTTTCCTATATAAAAAGACTTTCTCCTTCAATTCTGGGCATCTAATATACTAATCTTGAAAATATGCTTTTGAATATCTTTATGCTGGGAGTGAATTCTCCGGTTACTCATGGCTTATCCAGTGTTACTGGAGTTCATGTCCCTCCCGGATAGAAACCCTCTTCTGATTTCCAGAAATGTAAACCTTTTGCTAGAACTATTAATTCCACATATAGAAAGCATTTCCATATATATATATATGTATATATTTTGCTTAAAGTTTTTGTCATCATTCTGGGGAGAAAAAGCACTTACATTTTGTCCTCTGCTTATTTAAAAGGTCCACTGATGATCTACGTGGTGGAGTTGGTTTCATGCTGCATTTCCATACCTGATGGTACGACATCACCTCCTTTTTCTGACTTGGAGAACTGTATTGCATATGACTATGCTGCTGCAAAGCCCTCATGTGATTTCCAAGTCTGCATCAACCATACTGAATAAAACCATCTGATTCCTGCAAAATGTTATGTTTTTTTCCATGACCCTAACACAAGAATTATCATACCAAGTCAGACCAAAGGTCATTCCAGCTCAAACCCAGCGCCTTACTGTGGCCCAGGAGAGAACAAAAATACAGGGAAAGCTTGTTTGCCTCCATAGAACATCCTCCCTTCCAAGTATCTGCAACACAAGGACTTTCTAGAGGTTATGAGAGAAGTGTTAGCATCAAAAAAGCCCTATACAAGGAGTGCCATGTTTCAACTGCATGGAAAACATTGATTTCATTTGATACTCTCCAGTTCCTGCATAAGGGGAAACAGTAAATGACTGATTGCTGTTCACCTTTATCATACTGCTCCACAGCTTCCCTGCTACCAGAGTCTGCACGGGAGCACCAGAAGAGCACTGGTAAGATATAGTCTTATGACAAAGTTACCCAAAGTCTTATGACAGAGTGTCTCATGACAAAGTGACGGTAACAACTTTCAGTGTGGCCATTTGTCACCCTCTAGAGGTGGCCAAGCAATAAATGGACTGATATAGCCCAGCCACCCATCTGCTCCCTGTACCCTTTGCTGCCAAGGGCAGCCTTGTAGCTCTCCAGGGCAGGATCTGCTCATCTACAGCCAGGGAGGCCAGGTTTGGTGTCCTGGTCCTGCCACGCCTATCAATGCAGGGCACCACATGCAAAGATCTGCCTTCAAATACTCAAGAGACTTGAAACGTGCTATTCTTGAAACTCCCACGAAACAGACCTGCTCTTACAACTACTCCTTTATTTAAAGGGTTATCCATAAACAAATACCATGGTGTGCACCTGCCTTTTACCCCCCCAACAACTGAGGTCCCATGGTAACCATAAAATCCTTAGGTCATTGCTAGTTGATCTGTAATGACAGATTCAGTCTCTGTAAACAAATACTGGATATGGGGAAAAAAGCACCAAATTATGAACTTCTTGCTATGTATCGATCTCCCAGCAGCGTGATAAATAGAAAGAGAGCTGAAAAGCTACCTACAGGGCTCATCTTATGTAGAACTCTATAAAAATAGACCAAACTCTGCAGGGGAAGAAGGGAACAAAATACTCTATTATCCATTTCTTGCACTGTGGTGGATTCTGAAAGCACACTCTACTGTGCTCGGTCCTCTATGAACACAGACGGGGAAGATGGGTGCTAGCCCACATCACCGAGCTAAAGACTGCGATACCACTTGCTGTGGATCAGCATAGCCCTCCTGCCAACCTTGAGACCACCTCCATTCGTACCAGCCATCTTTCTCCTGTTTCTTGTACTTTATATTATAAAGGAAGAACCTAGACAAAACCAAAGATGCTCCTGTTCTTTGTTTTCTTAGTCCTAGTGCGAGTGCCTCCAAGGAAACCACCACATGGACAGACTCAGCAGAGCCCCCAGCTTCTGCCCCCACAGGCCAATCCTTCATCATGTGAAGTCATGTTGGTCCAAAGCCTGGATCTGCAAAGCCAACACCAGCAAGATCCAACTGAACAAGGAGTAAAGCTCCCACAAAAAGTGTTTCTCTGGCAGTACCTGTGCTATGGAATAAAGTGCTTTCCATAACAGGGCTTATAACCCCTGTAAGAAGCGCCACCATGAGTTGGGACACGTTTCTTCCTCCCCTGCGACGATGTAGAGCCATATGGGTGAAAGAATGTGGCTGCTGAGTGACAGCAGAGTCATTCTCTTTACACCATTTGGCTTTGTCTCGCGGAAGCCCCTCCTGCGTGGGAGAAGCACTGGAAGGTAACTTAGGAGAGAGGCACAAGGAAGCAGTGCAGGTGTTGCGTAAGGTGACCACTGCATTTACACAAGTTAAGCTGAAACACTGGCCAGAGGCCAACCTGTCCGTCGCCTTGTCTTTCCCAATATTTCATCGGAAGCTTTGCTCTGCTAGAGAAGACAGCCAGGCAAACAGTTAGGACAGGCTTTGGAGCGGAGCAGAATTGCGTCATTCCGGTTATCTCCTTTGCCTGTTTACACAAGAGGCGAGTCTGGTCCCTATGGTTGCAAAAAAGCAACCGCCATCTGCTTCCCAAAGGACTATTGCTTTGTTTTCATCACTCTGACCCATCAGGTAAAAAACTCATCAGAAATCAGGTTAATGTGTGCTCTGCAAAACCTGCAATTCCTGCAACAGAAATTGGGGATAGGACAAGAGAAATGGGCACAAACTTGAATATAAGAACTTCCACCTAAACACGAGGAGGAACTTCTTTCCTGTGAGGGTGGCAGAGCCCTGGAAGAGGCTGCCCAGGGAGGTGGTGGAGTCTCCTTCTCTGGAGACATTCAAACCTGCCTGGACATGATCCTGTGGGACCTGCTCTGGGTGGCCCTGCTCTGGCAGGGGGTTGGACTGGGTGATCTCCAGAGGTCCCTTCCAACCCCATAGCATTCTGTGAAAAAATGTGAGACACGGCTGCAGATCTCTCTTACCCTGGGTCACCTAGTGATAACTGCTTTGTTAAATTCTCCTACAGTCATTTCCACCAGTGAAGAACCTGTACCATTATTCCTATTTAAAGAGGGAATAAAATAAACATGCATTGCCATGCACCGAGCTTGCACCTCTCTTTACTCCATCAAAATACATAGAAAAGAAGAAACTCTTAAACTTTCACGTCTGCGGTGTGAAGACAAGTATTCCATAGGCACCAAATCTACAAATTTGTGAGATGATAACTTCCCCGTTCAGAAGCCCTGCTGTTCACCGGGGCGAACTCTCACTCCTCAGCACAGCTTTTCTCTCTTTGGCTTTTCCCAATGGAGGCAACACATTTGCGTGTATTTTATACTCGCAATAATCCAAATGCCACAATAAAAGTCCCAATAGTAATACTGTGAAAAAATCAGGAGGAGAAGATCCAGTAAAAACGGCACCCATCACAGACAGTTGTAGGACATGCACCCTCTAATGAACTGAGATTTGTTTGGGATGATTAGTAAGACGTAATGACAGATGATGAATACCTTCAGAGCAACTCCATTCCTCCTGCTTACTCTGCAAGTCTAAAAGAGCGGACCTTTTCCTAATGCCTAGTAATTTTCGTATTACATCCTGAAAACACGGCTGAAAGGAGCATGCTGAATTGCAACACGGGCCCACGAGGGACACCCCAAGCAGAGGAAAGGTGTTGGCAAAACGTGACAAATTACTTTATCTGCAACGTCACAGCCAGAGGTTCGAGTCCAATTTGAGATTCCGGGCGATAGATGTTTGATGGATTCAGCTTCGCTCTATCAGACAGGCCGGCCTATAATCCACTTTATAACTGTCACACGTTAGTTGATAATGCTCGGGAGAGGATTGGCAGGACAGAATTGCCAATATTGACACGGTAACAGAATTACCTCCATCACCCACCTTACGGGTACCGTCTATTGAACTCAGAGCAGAACCAGTGAGTCAGTGCCCATCACAACTCTGTCTGCTCAGAAACCACATCTCTCACACAGTTGCACAAATAATTATTTTTTTTTCTGGCCTTCCCGGCATTCAGAAAAGGTTGAAAATAAAAACTGTTTGGCCATAAAAAAAGAATGATTCACTTCGAGCTTTCGGAAAAAAAAAAAAAAAAAAAAAAAAAGAGGAGGGAGGGCATACATTTCAAAACCCAAAATATTCGCTTCAAATAAAAAATTCAAAACTTATTGTTTGACAAATATTGAAATGAAACATTTCAGTCATTCTGTCTTTTTTTTTGTGACAGGCTGCTTGGCACTTTTCTTTCTTACTATTACCTGAGGCTTTTATTAATTTGCAAAAATATATCACAGTTAAGGCAATTTTTCATTTTTCATTCAAAATTATCTTAAAATTAAAACTGTATTTCATGGTTTTTAACTCTATAGACAATTCTATCTTCCCAGGAAGCACACAGGATTACCAATGTTGAATGTGGACTGGCAGTGACAGGCCAAAGATAAATATATCTTTCCATCAACTTCTGTAGCCCCCAGGTTCAGAGAAGGCTGTCGTAGCTCCTTTCCTTGCACTAACAGAGAGTAGCTCTTTTCAGGGGCAATTTAAGTTTGCAAATAGCATTGTCCACGTCCAAGGGGATGTTTCATCCCCCGTTGTTCTCCTGGACTGTGCCTATTTAGACCGAGAGTTTGTCAAAGGATGGACTTTGCCCTGGGTTTGGCAGATGTAAATGCAGTGGCCTTAAAATAGTGCCCTGGCACCTCCCGTCCTTTGTGCACATCTGTGAAGTGCCAAGAACACTTTTTGGTGTCATACAAAAAAATAATAAAGATAGATGTAGTTAATAAATAGGTAACTACATTTTCAGCCCTCTGAGCTCCTCATTTTCTTTCAGCATAAGCCCATTTTTTACAGCTGACTGCTGTGATCTTCCAAGGGATGTGCTGATGTGGCTTGAACCAAGTTAATTTGCTTCCGTTTTCTTTTTTTTTTTTTCCAGGATTGCAGATGTCATCAAAAATAAACAGTACAAAGAGGGGGGAGAAAGAATAGGCAAAGCAGAAACTGATTCAGAAACTAATTAAAATAAAGCATAGTTCTCAAACCCTCTTTAAATTATTCAGATGTCACAATCCAAGGAAAATCTGTTCTTTTCTAAGCGTTCTGTTTTTTTTTTCCTTCCTCCTCCCTGCCGAAATAACTAGTCTAATTAAATGCTGAAGATGTCTCCAAGTGAATTCAGGTTACCATAGACAGTGGTTTTGAAGGCATCCAAGGGTGATCTCCAAGTTATGATAGTCTTGAAGAGCTAAATGCATGTTCTTTGCTAAAAGTGGTGAAATTCAAGACTCGGGAACTGAGGGGTGGGGAATGTGACAGAGCTGCCAATAGTCCCTGTCCTTGGACAAGGTTGTAACCGGGCACTGTGCAATGAAGGGAGCAGCCCCAGCGTGTTTGGAGACCGGAGAATGAGTTATGGCTCAAGGATTCCCGTTCTCTCTGCTCGCTGTGGGCACAGAGGACACAGAGGCAATGAACGGCTTCTGCTGCTCCACCAGTCCATCCCCAATTTGTCTGTGTACAACAAAGAGCACCAGACAAAATGTGCAACCACCACTGCCACCATCTCGCCACGAAGGTACCAAGCAGAGGGATGCTTGCTAACCTTCAAACCATGACACTCAAACCATTCCCTTGCCTCATATGCCACAAGTAACATAAATTTCAAGTACAAACTGCCAAGAACTGCTTCAGATAGATAAAATAATAGTGGATTAGTGAGCTCTTTAGAGTGATTTTTTTAATCTAATGGATGTTTCCACCAAGAAGGCAACTTTCCAAAGCCTTCTCTTCATTTTACATCTGCTGAGCAGGACATGTAGCAACCCTGAGTGCAGCAGGACAGGCCACTATTTATACATCATGGTGTCCTGCTCCCCCCAGAACATGGGGATCAATGAGCTCTGAGCCTTCTCCACCCAAAAGCAGGCACAGGGGCTCCAGTTTTGGGTGCTGAGAAGGCAAAAATTCCTTTAGCATGACCTTTTCTCCCCATGCTGCTCTTCTCTCTGCTTGTGCACCACTTGGATACCACCCTTAACAGCTCAGGGCTCTCCAAGACCCTGACGGTAACTGCCTGGGGCTGCAACTCTAGGCACCGTCATGGACAGCATTTATTAAAGCATGTCCCAAAGTGAGATAATGAGGTGGTTCACCTGTGAAAGCCCAGACTCCAGCCTGTGCCTGGCCAGCTCTCAGCACAGGGCAGTGGAAAAGCTGACCACATGCCCATTCACACTGCCCTGATCTACACCTGAAGCCCCATCCCAGCTGCGGAGCAATAGTACTCTTTGAAATGAGGAGAACAGCCAAAATCAAGGTGGGATGCCTTTCCCCTTCGTTGGGTCTTCTTCTGTCCCAGTGAAAGTGCTTCTACAAGCCCTGTTCTTATGTACTCACCCCAGCATGACATGCTGATGTACCAGACTCCACCTTGGCACAGCTCTGCTGTGCCAATGGAGTTAACCACCAAAGAGACTTATTTTACCCCCCATAGCTTGCTTAAAAAATAAAACAAAAAGGAAAATTAATTCCGTCGGCAAGGTCAAGAGAGTGAAAATAGCCAATACCATAGCTGTTGTCAGTAAACATAGAATCATAGAATGGTTAGAGCTGGAAGGGACCTTAAAGATCATCGAGTTCCAACCCCCTGCCCTGGGCAGGGACACCTCCCACCAGACCAGGTTGCTCCAAGCCCCATCCAGCCTGGCCTTGAACCCCTCCAGGGATGGGGCATCCACAACTTCCCTGGGCAATCTGTTCCAGTGGCTCACCACCCTCATAGTAAAAAATTTCTTCCTGATATCTAATCTAAATCTCTTCTCTTCCAATTTAAAACCGTCGCCCCTTGTCCTGTCACTGCACTTCCTGACAAAGAGTCCCTCCCCAGCTCTTCTGTAGGCTCCAACATAAGGCTCCAACCATAAGGAAGAAAAGACTTTATCTGGATCTAGATCATTATTTCTTATTTAACCTTCTTAAGGTCCCCAGCAATCGCTGTTCCTGCTGCTGGTGCTCACCTTCCCTCACCCACAGAAAACACCCGAGCTCTGTTATTTTCCTGCTGCACCTCAGTTCCTGCAGCGCCAAGGCACCGCCTCCAGCGCGGGGCTTCCCCCACCCCAGGAAACGCTGCATCTCTCATCCCTTGAGTCCCTTTTTCTTTAACCTGCTGTCAGTGTCACCCATGAGCAGCCTTGCGTAAATCCTCCGCCCGTGTTTGCCTCCGGAGCCCGCCCCTGCGCAATCCTCCCTCCCGCGGCCGTTAATCTGTCATTAGCGCGCCGTAACTCAACCAGATATACTGCACCACGGCAAAACCTCCACAGAGTGGGGGGAAAAAAAAAAAATAAATGAAAAAAAAATTATCATTTGCTTTACCGTCAACATAAAAACTTTTTTTCACTTTGTTGACAGTTTTATTTAGAAGAAAAAAAAAAAAAAAAATCTCGGCTGTACTTTAATTTGGCCCTAACGATAAGCTCTCAGAAAGCGGTACCTGTGCGTTAAAGTTTAGTGTAATAGCAGCTGCTAATTTTCTTTTTCCACTGTTCGGTTTTGTTTAACGGATATTTTTAAAGAGAGGATGTTTCTGGGTTGTTTTTTTTTTCGTTGTTGTTGTTGCAAAAAAGCACATATTTCTGATAACACTACAAACTAGCTAATTACCAACGGCTGCTAAAACCAGGCTCTTCCACATTCCCCCCAGCACTGAAATGAAAAGGGATGCCTTTAAATCTTTTGATCATAGGACACCTACAATTTACTTCCCAGAGAGCGTGTTACACGTTTTAGTGCTCTTGCTCTGTGAATATCCATCTCCTACTGCAATAACAAACCCAAAGACTTGGAGTGGAGTCAAAACGCAGGAGCTGGTGAAATAGTTTTGTATCTCCAATTTAAGTGAGCAGACTCAGTGCTGAGGAAGGAGGTAGCACTAACGGTCTGAGGCCCTGCTTTCTGCAAAACAAATGAAAGAAATTAAAGCATCATTGCTCTATCCATGCTTTTGAGCTCATTTGGTCTTTTAGCGTGGCAGCGTTAGCCAAGTTTTCCTGGTTTACAATTAATTCAAGCATGGGGAGAGTACATAAAACAGCAGTTGAGGTTTTCTACTTAGCCAAAACCTACCTGCCTTCCATAAAAGATTTCCTTTGGAAATGACAATGCTTCTACAGAGCTCATAACCTTCTAGCTCTGTGGTTTTGTCAATCAAAGTTCATAAAAATCCATAGGCTACATCCTGGACTGTAGAAAAAGTCTTGCAAAAGGCCAGTACTTTGGTTCTCCCTCTATCAGCCACACCAAACAGCAATAAAGCCAGTGCCAACGCCCTGGGAAAGCTGAATGGAGACGGGGACATGGAGACATTCAGCAGTCTTGGGGGTAGTTCCCACCACACCAAGATCCATGCAAGACCCTAAAGCGTGTAAAACCAAACCCACTGCCTTTAAAAGTAAAGCACGGCACAGGATTCTTGGTAACATTTGACACAAAAAAGAAAAAACCCACCGGAGGCTGACTGTCAAAGAAATAATGTTTGTAAAAGATGTTCCAGAGGGATCGTGCTGGCTTTGACTAGACACGGACAGCAAGAATGGCAGTTGGTTTGAACTTCTGCAGAATCTGTTTGTTTTATTTTAAATTGTAACAATATGAAACTCATCTTCCAAAACACTTTCTTTTTTCCTCCTAAAAGATAAAACCCCAGAGCAAGAATATTTGTGCTTAAAAAAAAAAAGAAGTCTTTCAGATGAATAGGTTTGTACATATGAGGATAGAATTGCCTGAAATAGCTTTGTTTTGAAACAATGCATTGTCTCCCAGGAATTTTAGACATTCTTTAAGAAGGCAGCACTTGGCATTATATTTCATGCCTTTCAAAGTATCTATTTTCTTTGGAAATGAAGGAAGGGGATGGGAGAGACATGTTTTTCACTGAACTAACTTGGCAGTTGTAAGGATCTCAAGCAGGAAGGCGCGTAAGAATGGACAGAAAAGATTATATCCTATTCACCCCAAATGGCAACAGGAAAAATGAAGGAATGCTCCCTCCAGATCATGTGCGTGAAGAGAGACTTTCTTTGAAGAAAGTCTTCTCTTTATTGCTAAAAACCTCATTCAGCTGGACTGATGAATGCTGGCGAATATCATAGGTGAATTCAGGAGACCACAGCTGACAAATATCACATTGGGATAGATCATTCCATCAGCTCAAATATAGTCTCTATGTTTTCCCAGTAGTTTTGGCTTCATGCACATTAAAACTTTTTTTTTTGCTAGAGCAAACATAATGCGGTAACGTTTGGATATGAGCCCTATTTACAACACCTCCAAAATCTGAAGGGTCAGATCTGGTGGTCTGGTTCATATCTATCTGTCTCAAAGGTCCAAGGCATAAACTCCAATCCCTTTCCCACAGCCCTGTGGGAAATACAGTATTCTGGTCTGGATTCATCTTAGGAATCCTCCAGGATTCACATTTCAGAAGGAACAACTTGTCATTTTAGTCTCCTGGTGGTGCCATTAATTACAGCAAAGCATCTCAGAGGAAAGAAAGAAAGAAAGAAAAAGAAAAAAAACAGCGGGTACACTGAAACTTTCTCTTTCCAAGCTCTAAGTCACAAAACTTCACCCCCACACACAAGTGTTATTTCACCTTGTGGTTTATGCCCATTTGCTGCCACATCTTGCCAGAGGGATGGCTCGCACCCCACCTTCCCAGCTTCATTTGCAGTTGGTAGTTAAATCCATCATTCAAATCAGTGTTCATTTGCATATTTCTTCTGCAGAAAGGTCCATGGTGGGCACGTTATTACTCACTCTCTATTTCCAGTATAAATTTTAAGTCACCTCTTTGTCCCCTTGTGCAGCCCACACACTGACGCAGCATCTTCTCACACTTCTCTTCCCACACAGGCAGCTCATGAAATTACACTCCGGAGCCATACGGGGGGATGATGGATGGCTGGTATTTATCTATTCTGCACAGGACTGGCTTACTCAGAGGCTGGTAACATCTAAGAGAAGTTTCAGCCAGCCCAAGCGCCATGCAAGATGCTCCGGCTGCCTACACATAGATCCTTAATTGCTTAAAGAGTTGACTTCACAAAAAAATATTTCCATGATTGACGGGTCTACGAGCAGCCTTGAGCAAGAGGTCAAGGAGCAGAGGCAGCCGATTGCCAGCCTTAGCTGAACACAACCCATCCATCAATCGGTGACAGAGCTACCCCGGAGGAGCATTGACCAGGGGGGGCCGGTCTGCAAAGTGATGGGTAGAAGGTTGCCGGAGGATGCAGCTCCTGGGGGAATCACCACAAAGGTGGGGGAGAGGGAAAGGTGGAGCTAAATATGGGGTTTGTGCCCTTGTCAGATAATGCTACCACGCAAGAGTGAAAAAACAGCTGTAAACATCTGCTTTGCTATTTTACCCCTCACATCAGCAATTAATTGCAGGAAGTCACCCTGCTGCAGACACACTGGTAAAACAGACTCACAACCTGTCTCGCCCTCATGTAGGGGTTTTGTTTTTTCCCCTTGCCAAGGTGTTGAGCATGAGGCCAATAAATTTGCCTCAGGGAAAAAAAAAAAAAAAAAAAAAAAAAAAACAAACCATAAAATTAGCTTGGAGGAGCTGCTTCATCATCTTCCTTCTGCTTTTCTACAACAGCCAGCGTGGCAATATCCGTTTAAGTTTAGAAAGCGTATTGTTACAGGATGTGTGGGAACCACAAGTACCATCCGAGGCCAAGTTACAGTAAATCCTATTCTTAGTGTCATTAATGGAAGTGCTTCCTCCTCGTCACAAAAAAAGCAAGCGAAAGAAGGTCCATTAATTTTTCACTCACGGAGCAGTAAGAAGGCACTTTAGAAAAGGGGAAGGAAGGACTCCAGTCAGGTACACGAGTGACTTCAGACCTGAACGTGCTGCTGAGCCCAGAGGTTGGAAACCGCTTCTGTCTGTGAATGGTCAATACCCGAGATCTGCTTGTTGCTTTATAAATATCTTAAATAGAAGCTCAATTTGAAACTGCTTGTGTTAGTGCAATTACTAGTCATTAAGGCCAAACACTGCGATAAACAGCTGATCATTACTTCTGCTGTTCCTGCCCACTGTCTGCATTACAGCAGAATAAATCAGAAGAAATGCATTACCTACTACTTTGAATGTGACAAGACACAAGACAGTAAATATTTCACTTGTTCTCAGTGTTTACAATCCCTGGACTCGGTATTCCCCTAATTTATACCCAAGTAAAGTTGGAGCAAATCCACCAAAGTCAATGGAGACAAGCTAGGGTAAACCAAGCCCTCTATTACCAGAACCAATTTTTGATTTGTTTTAATAACATTAATTTAAATGAACTCACTTGATATTCTCGTACCTCTGATACGTGCAAATAATTTATGCCAGGGATAATCCTGGGCAAACCTGGGTGCTTATGGCTTCTCAGCCCACTCAGATCTGAATGACTGGTTTAAATAAAAGTATTTTTAAAAGGCAGATCTCATTTTCTACAGTTTTATCCTGCGAAGAGCCATGTCCACTAACAGTGTGTGAGCACAACAATACACCTTGCTAATGCCACCGTAACAACAACACATTGCAGGGAGAGAGAGGGCTAAACCACATTCACCCAGAGATAACAACTGGGAAGAAACCACCAGAGAAAAAGGTAGTATTCCAAGGAAAAAATGTTGTTTTTTTTTAAACCAAGGGTTGCAAGTGGGGAAAAAACACTGATCAGCTTTGGGGTTATAAATCCTTTGCTCAGGGCTGGAGCGGAAAAAACCTGAAAACTACATACGGTTCTAAAAAAATAACTCTAGTTTTGCTCACCATTGGGGGCAGAGAGAGAAAGGCAATGGGAAAGGTCATTTTTGCCTCCAGGTGAGATGTGGGGTGTAGCTGTCATGAGGCCAAAAGACCTACATCACCCTGGATTTTTACCGCCCTGGAAATCAGGAAATTTAGTCCCCAGGCTCATCTCCAAGACATGCTCCCTTGATCATCAGGCCCGAGGGAAGGACTGTTTGGTGAATACTGCTCCTCCACTGGCCACAGGCAACTCCATCCAGCTGTCCTTGGCCCTATAGCCCCTAGGAGGGCAACGGCCACCCAGTGTCTCATTCAGCGATGAATGTGTCTAGGACCTAATGCCACCTCATCTAGAGAGGTGATAAACTAAAACCAGCAGGAAAACCATGTCACCCAACTGAGTTTCTTCAAAAAAGGTCACCCAGTGCTGTATACAGGGCTCTGACAGACAACATAAGGCATTGTCTTTAATAAAAAGGACATCTAGTTCCTGGAAAAGTCCATTCCTTGTTGCTTTATAATATTGTAGTGAAGATTTATAGTCATAACAAAAAAAATAATCTTAGCATGTCTGCATTTTCTTACATATATTAGGTAGATTAGCAGGATACTTCCAGCAGAAGTGCTATAAACAAGAATAAATTATGGTTTATGTATCTTGTGAGCTGCTAGTATTAAAAGTCTAAATATCTTATCAGATACATACATCTTCGCTTTTCTTCTCCTCAGCTGATAAGGCCGAGAGGAGTCAACAAGAACTTAGAAGAAAAACAAAGACCCCTCTCTGAGAGCTGGATACAGAGAAAGGGAGATGCTTTGAAAGGCCAAGAGACCACTCCAAGACCTGAAAGGTCCCTCTCAATAAGCCACTACGAATTAAAATTCATATTGGCTTTGTGACGCACCAGTTAAACAATGACATGATGAACAAGGAAGCGTCTTTTGAGGTACAGACCCAGCTCTTTTTAGTTGCAAAAGAAGTAACACTTTGAGCCTGCCTCGGAACCCAACTTGACTTTCTATGGTAAATGTAGCCCTGCAAAGTTTTGCCAGTATTGGGTCATTTTAGTGCATCATTGCAAGGACAAAGACAGGAGAAGTGTGAAGGCAACAAGGCAAGGAGGGGACAGGGAAGTGAGTGGCGAGAAACAAGGGAAAAGGGAAGAATAAGGAAAGAAAAGTGAATGGGGAGGAGGGGGGTGGAATGAAAGCTGCTGAAAAAGGACCAAGGAAATCATCCCTGCACAACAGCATGTTCATTTCCATCATTGTTCTGCTCTGAAGTCTTTGTTTCCAGATTCTGCATCAATTCTGACTGCCCAGAAACCCAACCCCAGGAGAAACAATGCAGCTGCCCGGGCCAGTGGCCAGGATGCTGTCGGCCTAAGAACATTTTTATTCAACTTGAGGTTACAAGTCTTTGTTTCCAAAAATGTAACATTTGATATAAACCCAGAGTCTTGACCTACTCCTTTTGAAAACACAAAAGTCACTTGGGTTTCAGTTCCAGCTTTTGATTAAAAAGCTTTTAAGGGAAAACCTCCAAAAAAAAAAAAATCCTACGAAAATTCCACCCCAAACCCGTTTTCTGGCCTTTAATTTCCAATAACCAGGGAGAAACCAACCATAAGTAGAGGGAACAGAGACAGATATAAGTAACTTCAAGGAGATTATTCATTTTCCTCAACAAGCGTCACTGGCAGCATGATGACTCATGCAATATAGATATGCAGAAACAAATAAATGAAGACATTAAATAGAAAATAAATTGAAAACTCAGAAGAGAAAGCATTTCATTAAAAACTTGGGGAAGTGGGGAAGGAATGAACTAGTTCCCCGCTTAATACCGCTGGCTTGGGATTTTTGCCCTTCATGGGCCATTTCTTTTGCCTACGTCTTTTCCCTCACAGGAAAAGTCTGGAGTTGGTAGATCTTACTCTCTTCCTCCAGTGATGGAGTTGGTATGACAAGGAGGACAGGTCCTTCCCATGTCTCCTTCCAGCACCCACCTACAGACCCCTCCATCACTCACCTGACTGGGCTCTTAGAAGCCAAGAGCCCAGTAGGAACTGGCAAAGGGATGCTGCGGGGATGCAGAATAAGTATCATCTTCTGCTATATATATACACTACAGGGATGGAAGAGAGATCACAGTAGAAAATGGTTATATCTGGGGTTGGTTCTACTGCAGTTTTAAATTTGGATTTCGACTCTTCTCTGTCAGAGAGCCCCTGACACGGACAAGCACCTGTATTTTTGGATTTGATGGTGCTCCAATCTTGGCAGGTCTGTGCAGCGGTACATCTAGACCTGCAATAAGGGATGGTGTGATTTGTACCATTAAATCAAGTGCACCTTACAGCCTTTCTACTTATCTTCTTTGCATTTAACACCATTATTTTAGAATTTCAAAAATGATCAGAGGTAGGTGATATACCCCAAATGAACAATGGCTTAATTAAAGTGTCACCTTCCTTTTGTCTTTCAACCAGGGAAAATGCTTCCACTCTTTGATGGCCATCATTCCAGCATTTGCTGATGCTTTGTTTTAATGACGACAGTCTGTTGCAGCTCAGACACAAACCTCACATTTTCCCCCAGACACCCAGTCATTTGTTTCCTTGTGCATGTGCTTTATTTTCTATGGGGCCAGCTGCTTTGCGATCAGCAAAATGTCAGAAAAATCATCTTACCATAACAAAGCTGAAAAAAAAAAATATTCAAGGAAGAAAACTCCCATAAAAATCTTTAAAGCCCTAAACAAGGGAGAATTCTCATCTCTGTGCACACGGGTGACTCACTGAAGTAAATGGGAATTACGTGACTGCATCAAAGATTTCAGTATGAAAAGCACAGATTTTTTTCTCCCAGCTTTGGCCTTTTGGATTGAACTCAGAAATAAATTTTGATGAAGATTCTAGATAGAGATAAACTGACTCAGTGATATCAGCCATGACGGGAATACCAGAACGATTGGAGGGAGTTACGGTATTTTCCTATCAAGATTAATTGCGTGCTTAACATAATATGTCCTTAAATGCTTTTTATAAATCAAGCACTCACATTCAACTGTCCAATTTGCAAATGGAATCAACGGCACTTAAAGGTCAATCCAGATGTGCCTTTGTAAATATAGAGGTTAATTGATATAAAACTTGTTACAAATTGCAATACAGAAAAAAAAAAGCTGTTTCTGTAAATATTGTAATTAAAGAGAATGTTGTTTTTCTAATTGTTAGAAAAGAAAGCCCCAAATTACCAGGAGGAAAGAAATTAGAGCAAACAGATCTGCAGGAAAATATTCTCATTTTAAGTACCAGCTAAAATATAAACTGCCTATGAAAAATTCACAAAGATATACTCATGATGCACCAAATTATCCTCTCGGGTTTCATAATTCTGCGAGCGAGTGCAATTAGTTAAGGCTGGTGTTGTTATAAAACTACATACTGTGGCTGGCGGGTTTTGAAAACACTCCAGAAACCCAAGTCTGACGCTAAACAACTATTGTGTTTGGGCACTGGGCAACAGGAAATCTGCCTGATGATAACCGAGTCGTAGCAAGCCCCACAGCAGCCGCTGAGACACTGTGTCCATTGAACCCGCAGATGGCAAAGCAGATATGCCATTCACAGCTGCATGCATGAGGATATGACATCTTTGTCTATATTAATCTCATGGCTGGCTTCACATGATTCATTCAACCTTTTTTTTTTTTTTTTTCTCCCCTATTACATGAAAGGGAAGTTAGCTAGCAGGACCTCTGGTGATTTTTTTCAACAGGTCCAGCCCTGCCGCGATGTGCATTTCAAGCAATAGATAACGGAGCTGCCCTTAAAGCATATCTATGAGGAAAAAAAAAACCAAACCATTTTCATGCTAAATTCCCATTTTTGAAGTTCGGAGCCCACGTTTTTCCATAATAATCTCATCCAGCCTTATACAAACAAAAATAATCAAACAGAAGTGGAATATTTTCCCCATAAATACTTGTCCCACATGGACAAGAAGCTCCAGCCCTACTGACAAGGTTTTTCAAGATTTTCTTGTTTGCATCCCTCTGCTCCATCAACAGCGTGCCGCCTACTGAAAGCTAAGGCAGGTATACTCAGACAATAACAAGTTATCAGTAGAAAAGTAATTGTGGCAAGAACACCTGCCCCAGGGAGGTTGAACCAGACCTTACTGAAACATTTTAAACCTCCCAGACAAGTACTAAAAGCCACGGGCTTCTGTAAGATACACATCATCTCCACTTTTTCTGTATGCAAAAAAACCAAATAAATAATATACTTTAAAGTACTTGAAGACATCCAGATTCTTTAGGAAGGCTAAATTAAGCTTTTCAGAGGCTTTTTGATGATCAAGAGCCAGATCAGTACTATGCTTGAAGCAAGCTTACTAACTGCTTGGGAAGACTTTTAACTTCAAAGACTGACGCGCTTGAGGGGCAGTGAAAGAAGTAATTTGTTAAAAAAAAATAATCTAAACACAATCAGAAAGACTTTGATGCATACCTGTGTTGACCTGGGAGTTGAATCACAGCAGCCACGTTTGTGAGTTATAACACCTTTAGAACAGAAAGGAGTAACCAGCCTTCTGTAGAATGGAGAAACCAGTAGATACCCTTGGACTTTGCAAAGTACATCCAAAGCTGTGCCAGGTCTTGGCACAGCAAAAATCCATAGCTTCCCAACACACATCACTTGTAGGGAACATATGTATGTGTATATGTTAACGCTTCTCTATTTTCTTATAAGAAGAAGAGCAGAGATGCTATTGAGTACTCCTAAAACCCTCTAGTGACCAGAGTTTCAGTGCTACCCCCAGGCAAACTGCGTTTACAAACTTCTTTAGATCAAGGTTCCAGGGTTTTGGAAGAAGTAAGACAGGATTTCCTTTTTTCTTTAACAGATCAATGCTTATGACATACAGATGAACAGTTCATAGAATGGAAGGGACCTTAAAGATCATTGAGTTGCAACCCCTCTGCCATGGGCAGGGACACCTCCCACCAGACCAGGTTGCTCAAGGCCCCATCCAGGCTGGTCTTGAGTTAAGGAATTCTACTTATTCCTTAATCCTGCTGTGCCATTATCTCTTCATGTGCGTGAGATGTAAAGTAAGATATCAATACCAGATTTGGAAACCATAAAAAGGGGCTCAGAGTACAACAACAGAGACCATAGCAATAGAAGAAGACTTTGTTCATGCCACTGATTTCCGGCATGAAATACTCCAGTGTATCTGGATACCAAGATGGACATTCACATTTCTGCTGAGCAATCTACAGGAGCAAAGGTATTTCAGCCAAATCTAGAATTTAATGTCTAGCACGAAGGTAGCCTTGGATTAAACTCACCACTTGCATGGCTAAATTTGTCATGTTACCACAAGATAAAGCAGTAGTACTGCCACAAGATAACCATGCAGTGACTCTTGTTTGCAAGGAGCTGCTGGGTTGTCACCATCCATCCGTTGTAAGTTATTGTACAGTGTTTTTAAAATAATATCTCAGTAAACGACCTGTCAAAACTGCAGCGAGCCCGTCACCACGCAGGTCACTGTCCCTGCAGGGGTACTCGGTAAATAGGAGCTGATCCCTCCTTTGGAAACAGAATATTGCTGAAATCTTGCAATCTTAGAGTGAGAAAAGCAGAAACGTTTTTGAAATTGCTTTTCATCCTTTTACAACCCTGCTCTTACCTCTTCACTCCACCGGTAAGAAATGGACATTTATAGCCACCATCCCTCAGCTGTCAAACCTGTCATCAGAATTAACAGCTCTGGTAATTAGCAGGAAAAGTCCCTTGCCAGGCACAAGGATCAGACTGCAAGGTGATCTACAAGCATTTTTCCACCCCCTCCCAGGGTCAGGGTAGGGGTAAAATCATAAAAATGGTGAATTGCTCATGATATGAAGGGAAAAGAGACAGCTGAGCCACAAATTTTAGCTCAGCAGATTGTAGTCAGCTACTCTATAAAGACATCAGTTAACCTATACCTCAAAGCTTGTTAAAAACAAAGCAAGTATCTTAGAAAGCCAGCAAATTAGATATACTGCAGCCAGTTAACAGGAATAAAGGAGATTAAGTGGCCACTAGTCACGCTTTCAAAGCCAGAGGAGAATTTAGTACTTGCCTGAGCTGCTTCAGACACAAAACACTCTCCTCCCAATAATGCAGAAACTAAAAGTATGAATCTAAGGGTAAGAGCCTTGCTGACCAAAATTTAGAATTACCAACACCTCACATATTTCTCGAGATGAAAAAGCACTGAGAACTACCTGAGAAATAGATGTTCCTACTTCCCCGCACTCCCCATACAATATTTGGCAGCAGAGTGATTCCAAGCGACCCAGACCCCCGTCTGTACCAACAGCACTACGGATACATGACAAAAATAATCACAGATGTGCAATGTGTTCACAGAAACGGTCACAGTGTCTTTCTGAAGGAAAAGGACTTTTTTACCAAAGCAGGCATTTCCACCAAAAAAACCCCAACAAGAACCCATGTTTAAGTTGGAAAGCATTCAGCTTCAAATGACCAATAACTTTTTGGAATATAAAAATCGAGACTTTTTTTCAGAGAACTTGCTGATGAAGAGTCTATTTTTTTTATTATTATTTTAAATGAAGAGTTCGCTCTCTTTTTTTTTTTTTTCTATTTTTTTCTTCTCTGCCAGGAGGAAATACAGCCTCCCAACCAGCTGTTCTCGCTATTCAGAATGCATAAATATCAAAGCAAAACAGAAACATGAGCAGTATGGAAATACTCTCGAGGAACGAGAGGCTACCTAGCAGCCTCTACTCTGCAACTATAATTGTAAGTTACAGTGAAATCCTCTTTCTACAGAATCATAAAATGATTTAAAAGACGTGCTGACAAACCAGAAAGGTCTTGTTCATTTGCGGGCTTGAGGGCTACCCAGAACTGCAGCATATCAGGAGGAGCCTGGGAAAAACCTCTTTGAGGACATGAACGACATTGCAGTGATTTAGCACCAGGGCTAACATGACACAGCAAAGTAGCATCAGGATAAAAACACCAGGAAGGAAGAACTCCCCTCATTTATTACTAATTAGACTTTGGAAAATACTAAAAAAAAAAAATCAATATCCGTTCAAATTTTAAACTAATTTTCCTTTGCATTTGAAAGCATTATTTTTATGTATATTAATAATAACCAAGAGAAGCAATTCTGTACGTTAGCAGCTACCCTAGAACATAATCAAGCAGCCATTGTCCCTTTTATGCTCCTAATCTAAATATACAGAGAAAGCACTGGGGAAAGAAAATGTTATTATTCCTGCCTTGGAGTTGAAGAATTGAGACAGATAAGAACTGAGCAATTTTCCATCCTTAGAAGGAAAGCCTGTGTCAGAAACTGGGACAGAATGCAAATTTCTATGGCTATTCTCAAAACAGGTTTGTTGGCATAATTGTTTTTTGACTGCGCGGGTTGCCAAAGAATCCTGAGGAACGTTTATGGAAAAGCGAACCTTAAATACACGCTATTCAGCCAAGAGCCCTTTCACGTTAAGGTGGATGGAGTGAGATTCTGTGCAGCCGGCTTCAGAAAATCGTGAAGAGGGGAAAGAAAAAAAATGACACGAAGAAATAGAAGAGGAGAAGAATATATCACAGAATCACATGGGGTTGGAAGGGACCTCTGGAGATCACCCAGTCCAACTCCCCTACCAAAGCAGGTCCACCCGGAGCAGGTCCCACAGGAACGTGTCCAGGTGCATTTGAATGTCTCCAGAGAAGGAGACTCCACCACCTCCCTGGGCAGCCTCTTCCAGGGCTCTGCCAACCTCACAGGAAAGAAGTTCGTCCTCATGTTTAGATGGAAATTCTTATGTTCCGGTTTGTGCCCATTTCCTCTTGTCCTGTCACTGGGCACCACTGAAAAAAGACTGGCCCCATCCTCCTGACACCCACCCTTTAAGTATTTATAGGTCTTGATCAGATCCCCCTTCAGTCTTCTCTTCTCCAGACTAAAAAGACTCAAGTCCCTCAGCCTTTCCTCACCAGAGAGATGTTCTAGGCCCCTCATCATCTCTGTAGCCCTCTGCTGTACCCTCTCCGGCAGTTCCCTGTCCTTCTTGAACTGGGGAGCCCAGAACTGGACCCAGTGCTCCAGATGGGACCTCCCCAGGGCAGAGCAGAGGGGCAGGATGACCTCCCTCGACCTGCTGGTCACACTCTTCCTGATGCCCCCCAGGATGCCATGGCCACAAGGGCCCATTGCTGGCTCACGGTCATCCTATTGTCCACCAGGACTCCCAGGTCTTTCTCCGCAGAGGTGCTGGTATGATCCATGCAGAGTGAGATGCGGTCCCACCGGGTACCGTGAGCACAAACTGCAGCGCAGATGGGGAAGACGATACCCAGGCGTAGCTGGGTGGTCTCTTAGCAAAACATCAACGTGCCGCGTCCAGCAACGTTAATGCAGCCAGATAAAAATCACTGCAAGGCACAGATTAACGAGGTGAGATCTAGGCAGAGGGGGAAAAAATGACATAACGAATGCGTGGGGCTTTAGCTGATAAAGAGCCCCTATAAATTCTGA
Source organism: Calidris pygmaea (assembly GCA_003697955.1). Taxonomy (NCBI): domain Eukaryota; kingdom Metazoa; phylum Chordata; class Aves; order Charadriiformes; family Scolopacidae; genus Calidris; species Calidris pygmaea. The sequence goes on from QJSC01016343.1 coordinate 228,316, forward strand.
GGGTCGTATGCTAATACAAAGACAAATATAACAAAACCACACACGCACTCTTGGTACCCCACCAAAGTCAGTGGGTTTCCACCCTCTGGGAGAGATACAATTTCAAGATTGGGTGTGCAGAAACCCAAACCTACTGAGATTTTTACCAAGGAAGACAAAATTACAGGCTGACCGTGCTGCAGACCACAGCCATGCTATCCATGGAATTTGACCTTTTGTCAAAACCCTCACCAGAAGAAAAAAAAAAACCAACCAACACACTGTGCTTGATTCCAACCTTCAGATTTGGGACAAATAAATCTGCTTTGTTTGGAGTGATTGGGTTACGCATAGCCCTTAAAGATGCGTCCGTCTCAAAGGATTGCTCATCCACGGTTCTTTTATGTTTATGGGATACTAATAGTGGGTGGATTTGCAATTAGGGTTGCTTTTCCCAAGATCTTAAACAAAACACTAATATTTATATGCAACAAAGGGAGCTCCTTCTTTTGGTATGGTAATTCTGCTTTCAGAAAGCAGCTGAGCTTCTCCCGTCCTCAGTATAAACTCGTCTTATCTAACAACCTGGGCAGAGGAGCTTTAAGAGGCAACCACATCACCCGTTTTTATTTTTCTACCAATTTGCGAACTGCTTTTTGCAAAGTAACAGCTTTTCCCACTTTTTTTAAAAAGCAAGGAAGGGCTGGCTGGCTTGTGTGAAAGTCTTTATTAGCACGTGGGGCTGTGTTTCCCACTGCTGTGATTTTGGTAAGACGGAGGAAGAGCGAGGGCTGCTCCTTTTCAGATGTCAGAATAAGACCCCGTGCACTCCTGCTACAGCCCGCGGCAAAAACATGATGATTTCCTATTTGGGAGTTACTAATCTATCACATATTAATTAATTGTGTAGATGGCAGATAGAGCACAGTTGAACAAACTCAGCGGAGGGAGGAATCTGAAGCCACTCCGATATCCCGAGGGCTTCTCCCAGCTCTGCCCTCCACGGGGGGAAATGTCATTCTCTAAAGTAGGGCTTGCACCCGTAGGAGCGAAGCGTGGGGAGGAGCTCTCATCTGGGAGACAGAGACAGTTCCAGGCAAAATAGCAAGAGCGGGGGCTCTGGTTTGATGAGGGTTTTCCTCATTAGGTTCTGTGCATTTCCAATGTGAGAGTTGGGTTTTGTAATGATATTGCACATCATCTCTGAGCCTCCGGGGGCTGGAGTATGGATGTAGGATTTCAGAAATAAATATATTAGCAGGAACAATTGCCGCTTAGAAGAACAAAAAAAAAAAAAAAAAAAAGTTATACTTTTCCTGATTGATGGCTTCTGCGTGCCACCTACAAAGGCTTGTGTTTCTCCGCTCTGGAGTTTCCCAGGCTCTGAGGTACTTCAATTAATTGCCATTTATATAACCAATGCCTCCCTTTCTCAGGGGCAATGAAAGCTCTGACTCAGGAGAAAGTCATCCGCTCCCTTTCATCACTCGGGAGCGGGACCAGTGACTGAAAAGCATAATATTTCATTTGGGCTCAGTGTCATCTCTGCAGCACACTGTAGCAGGCAGCTCTCTTTGCCGCCTAGTTTTTGTTTGCTGACTTCAGGAGCCTACTTCAAAAGCTCCCCGTCCTCCTAATGAAAGTGCTACGCCTGTCTTCTATCATCTCCTTTCTTCTGAGGTTTAGCCCACATTCCAAAACGGATGAGAAGTAAGAAAACTTATTCAGCATGACAAAACAGGCATTGTGTTGGAGAAAAGTAGCATGTATCTAAGTGAAAGAAACTCCTAATAAAGAGGGTAGACCTACTGATATGTGTTTTTGTCCTAACACAGTGCCCTTGCCCTAAAACAGGGAAAAAGGAAACCAAAGAGCCATGCAGAAAGGAAAGGCCCATCCGTGTCCAGCTTTAAGGAATCCCATTGAATGGGGCTGGAGGTATGTGATAGGAAACCAGGTTCATCTGCTGCTCCTCAACACTCTGCCCTCAGCTCTATAAACTTCATGCCCCAACTTCTTAGAGGTCAAAGGAAGGTGGTAGATAAAATGGCCTTTAAAGGAAAGAAAAAGTGTTGGACCAAAAACCCCCAAATCTGTATTTGTAAAAGGCTTTATTAAAAAAGCTCTTCTTTGGCTGATTTCTGGATGATCCAAGAAATTAGATTTGAGGTGTAACAGTGGTTTGCAGTTTCATCTTCATGATGTATTTTTTGAGTTTGAAAAGGAAAGGTTTTAATAGAAAGGCTGTAGACCCAGGATTATTTATGTCACCCTATGATAAAAAATTTTAGTATTTCTGTCTAGCAAGCTCAGTCTAGTCATAGCGTTCTTCCTGGTGAGACTTACACAATACTCATATCCCCTCCTGGGATTTCCTCAACAGTACTTTGGACTGGATTTGCACCAGCTAATTAGCCATTCCGGAGCGGCACAGCAGTACCTTCCAATCCTAATCTCGTTTTGTGTAACCCGTAGCAGCATTTCTTTGGAACAGCTCTCCCAGCTTCCTACGCAACTTTGAAGAGATACTCATGCTCCATGTGGCATCTTAAAAGCCTGATTTACCTGGGTTCTTTGCTGTGGGGTACTGGCAGAAGGGGGGCACACACCACACCAAGCCTCCTGAGTAAGCATAGTTAGAAACTCATAATGCGGTGTCAGATGTAAAATAAATAAAAGTGCCATCATTTCAAGAACATTGTTGGGTTTTAGCTCCGGGGAAAGGGCAGAGAAGCGGCTCATCTGTTCTCTCTGTTCATTCTTATTTCTCTCTCTGGTTGTTCTTCCACTTAAGTCATGCACAGCGAGCCAAGCGCACTTCTAAGATGAATTAAGCAACTATTTGCACACCAAGAATAAGAGTGAAACAAGAGAGACTTTCCCCGAGTCCAAGCTAAGGCAACGTGCCCATAGATACATGTACAAGTCAGAGTGCTCCCTACCAATTTTTTGAGATTTCTCTCCCCACAGTCTTGAGCAGGACCTTCAGAGAACGTACACCGGGCTGTGATTTTTGTCTGATACCCCAGAAATTCCCTTTCTTCACTAGAAACCGTTGCCTTTTTCAAACACAACTGACAGCACAAAGCAAGTTACCAAAGCCTCTGCACGTCTGCATTTCCTATTGCATTTATTTGCATTACTGTTGCAATTAATTAGTGACAGCACGCTCTTTCAGTCTCACCTTCTGCATAGACTCTCGGTAATTCACTCTATGAACCTGCCTTGCCTTTTTTCCCCCCACCCCCCTCTTACTTCACAACTGGCAACCAACACTATGTCCCTAGCCTGAAAAAAAAAAAAAAAAAATCCTCTTATTTATAATCTGGTTGGCCTTAATCTACTCACTCAGGCTCACGCTGAATGATTTGTTCTGCAAAAGAAAAAGGTGGAAAACAATTTTTAGGCTTCCGCAAGGAACATGAGCCGTTTTGTTCCAGTTTGTTAATTTATCTGTATGAAGACCGTGGGTCTCTGTGGGTCTGAGCAGGTGACAGTTCCCCGGCGTGCGCACACGTTTCTTACCCTGAGGTGTCCCCGGCTTAAAGAAATTTATCTCTCTCACTTGTTCGCTTTACTACTTGACTTCAATCAAAACTATCTCCACTGAAGTCATTCTACAGATTTCATTTCTCTACTTAAACACACCATCCATCCTCACTTGTACCACCTCCCTCCTCCTACTCATTTAAATGGGCTGTTATACCAGGGTAGATTAATGTCACAGCCGTCTCCCTTGATTTAAACGGCGTTTGATTATATCTGTCAGGATATACTTCTCTCCAAGTATGTCTTCTTGCCTGATGTGTTAATCTGATGGAGTAAATGGGCCCAGAGACATGGCCTAATCATTGCACAACATTAAATAGTTAAGGCAAGGTTCAGGCCTCCAGGTAGGGGCTTGTTGTGCTGGTAATTCCCGCCAGCGGTGGAAAACATGCCAGACTTTGATGCTGTAATGGCCAGCACACAAAAGGAAAGCAGGAAAGTAGCGTTCCCTGAGCATGAGGTAGTCCGCAAATGTGACATTTTCTACATTTTTACATCTCTTTTGTTCCCCATTCACTCTTTTTTTTTTTTCCGTCAAGTCAGCCTTACAAAAAGCTGCTTTGTCTCCAGCACAATTTCCAAGCTGGGACATCAACCACAAAAGCTGCTTTTCTTGGACCCAAGGAGGAAAAATTAAATTTTCTCCCTATGGCCAGTCTCCCCCTTTCCAACACTCCTACGGGGTACAGAGAGCTGGGTGGAACACATCATGTTCTCCAGCACAAATAGCTTCAAGATGAGGTGAAAAAGAAGAGTAATGGGGATCCTTCGGGATTGCACCTTCTTTTTGGGTCTCGTATAGACCCTTTATGACCTTACCAGTCTTTGACCAGAATTGGATACCATTTTCATACCAATTTCACCAGCGAGGCTGTCCAGCCTAAGAGTATATTTCCTACGGGAGAATCTCCGAAGAGGTAGTATAAATTCCTCATCTGCTGAAAAGTCCATAAATTTGGGAGCTCATTTCAATTGCAAAACGGAAAACATAACTTCAATTAGCAGGGAAATGAAACTTTAGTATTTTCTAACATTCTACTTTTTTTTTTTCTTAAATAATAATTGCAATGAGCTTTCGAGATGATCACTCTCAGAAGAAAAAAAAAAAATCACAATTATTGAAACAGAGTAATGATCTTATTGAATTCGTTTTTTTTTTTCATTTTTCTCTTATCTAGCATTTTAATAAAAGTTAAACCGAAGATGTTTTGATGCAATTAAAAAATAATTGTAGTATGAAAATTTAAGAAAATTCATGGAGAAATTGTTCTAGGAACATGAGTGGGGACTCAATGTCACTCCAACCTGCAAGTCTTAAAGAAAAGCCCCAAAACAACTTAAAGCCAAAGCAACACCCTTGGTACTCATTTTAGATTAGTTTTCTTGGGACAAAAGCACCTACAAGAATTTCACTAATATTGACCTTAGTTTTCTACATCCCTGCACCAAATTGATTGTGAAGTCCCCTACTCAAAACTGCTGCATCACAGTCAGATTCATGTTTTGTATGGAAGAAGAAAATAACATCGAGAATAGAATTCTTTCCTGGAATGAATACACCAGATAAGGATGAAAGTCTTCTCTGCACCAAAAAAACCTCACTTTCCTCAGCAACCTAGATTTGTGGTAGGTCACAAATGAGGAATCAAAGAAAACACGAAACAGATAGATGATGACATTATGAATGCTTCCTAATAATACTGGATGCACTAATTTTTTTCTTAGCTGCAGTTTTATGACTAAGCATAACACTTCTTATGAGTGATAGTAGAAAAGAACCATAAAGGTGACAGCATAATCTATGATTGTGGTCCAAAAGGCTGGGAGATAAATGCACAAGAAAAGAAGAAAGTTAGTCTGGGGAGGAATTGTTCTAGAGCTCTGTGATAAGGGACTTGTTAAACAGTTTTGTGGCAGTTACACCAATATCAGGTGTACATACTATGCAAGTAACCACTATAACAGCTTCATATTTCTCTAGCACCTTCCTTCAGGATGGATCGTTATTTATATAGCACTTGGATGTGGGCTAGATGTCCCCTATAGGAATTTATAATCTTATTTTATTCGTGATGTTCAGTTACTGTGGTGAAAAGAGCCATTTATATCCAGAGACAGACAAGCAGTTGAGTAGCAAACAATGGGGAAACGCAATGCAAGACAAAAAAAAAAAAAAAAAAGCAGCCAAAAATCAGGATCCCAGGGTGTTAATTCATGGAGAAGTTTGGGATTACTTGCTCCAGCCACACAGAGCAGTTACGTTGTGGTGATGACATGTTGCTTTATACGTGAAATCAGTACAAATCCCTCCTATGCATATTCTTCATGCTCATACTCGTACACATTGGATCAAGCCTGATCCAGGGGGTGGCAACTTCCACAGCAATGCAGGACTGTCATCATCTATACCCCAAACCAAAGGATACTGACACCGGACCATGGAACGCTTCATGCTCAGTCCAGCCCTGGAGAACAAGACGGTTCAGCAGGAGTGGGAGAACATGTGGACACGTTGTGGAGTCCACCCTGCAGCTGAGTAAATGCTATCACAGAGTCAAAATGCCCTGATCACAGGAAAGGAGATAGCCACAAGCCACAGCTGGCCAATTCTACGGCCTGTCTGTAGCCCCCACACATGTGAAAAGAGCACAGAGACCCCAAGGGAGAGCCCAACAAACTCCTTCTCCACAACCCCTCATCAATCATACAAGGGAAGAGAAAGAAGTGATATCATAGCTAACATGCAGTGTTGCTATCCCAGCCCTTGACCTTTTATATTTCATTACCCTCAGTATCAAGGCATCCCAAAGCCACCTGCATCAGAATACAAGTAAAACCTCTTCTCTTCTCTGTCTCCCGAAATGAGTTACTTTTTAACAGAGAAGGTTTACTGATAGCATAAGCATGAGGGAAAGAGCTACTCCTAATTACATCCCTAGGAGGTTTAGGGTGAGCAGGAAAAATACATGGAATTAGAAGGGATAGAAAGATTTGGGAAGGATCGTCCTCTTTACTAAGAGAAGCTTAATGGTAATAGGAAAAATGTCAACAGAGAGAAAAACCTCTAGCAACAGGAGTAGCAGTGACTCACCCCTCATTCTGCATCTATTAGATTTGATGCTGAAATGTAAGAGCCCACCCATCCATCAGTTCTTTTTCCTCCTCCTCCTCAGTCCCTGACGGTAATGGGATAGGGGTATCTGCAAGGCTGACAGACAGTAATGATTTTTGAGACATAGCATTAATTACTTTCTGTTATCCTCACAGAATGCCACTACAAAGATATTTCATTATCCCTTCTGTCAAATCACCATCCTGCTCCCTTCAACCCTTAGTCCTTTCACAGGGTCAGCAGCTGACCAACAGGCCCCCGTGTAGCCAGTGCTACATCGTTAACGCAGGCATATAATGAGCTACTCAGAGGCACAGTATTACTCATGAACATGGACTACACCTATTTTGACACAATCCACAAAGGAAAAAAAAGAAAAAAACAAAAAAAAACAGAGATTGTAGTTACTTTGCAGATAAAAAAATATTTTTCCACTAAAATGAGATTTCATGACTCCAATCACGTAAGCCAAAAATACTTTTTCCTGAGCTGTGTTCTACCGTTGTTCGTTACACAAGCACTGATTGTGTACACAAGATAATAAATGTTGGGAGAAAGTTTGTAGAATTGTTCATCTAGAATGAAAGGTGGATGTTTCCTAATCAAAATAACTGTGCATAGAGAAAGGAATGAAAAGAAAACAAACCCAGCCATTATCCACTCGGCTCCATGAACAAAGTGTGAGGCTGAGCCAAGGGCTGGTATCAATTTTCTTTGCTTAATGAAAAGGTTTTCCGAGATGTATTCCTTTCTGCTTCACTGTGGATTGACAATACATTCTGACCTAATGGATGCTGATTACTGTTTCCATTATGCAAGGCTGACAGAAGCAATATTTCTTCGAACCACAACCTGTTGTTGAGCACAGAGCTATTCTAGTGTGACTCCACGCCACAAAGGCCTTTTCATATCACATGTTCCTCATCTGCTTTGAACCCCCAGACCTCCTCTCACGTGGAAGACCTATGAGCCCGTCCTGCCCTCACAGCTGGGATATCATCACCCAGAACTTAAACCAGCACCACCCGGAGGTCTTGGTTCAACATGAAAACCAGATGAGGCAGATATTACACTTCTACTCTCTAAATAAGACAAAAATGAAGTAAGCACCACAAGTGAGAGGTGTAACTGGGTGGGAAGTCCCTAGCTCCTCCTGATCTCCCCAAGGCTTCAACCGAGCACTACCAGAGCCAGCACAAGAAACCACATCCTTCTTGCAAAACAGAAAAGAAAAAATTCACCAGCAGTACTGTGTACATCTTGTACCTACCCAACAGCTATTTCTATTTGGAGAATTTGGGAATTTACCAAAGCAAGGGCTGCTCAAGCCAGGCCTGTGCTGAGGGGCATGACGTCTACAGCGCTGCTACCGGCTCCTCGTAAAGCAAATTAATTACTTGGTGCTTTGTTTGGATTTGTTGATCACGTATATCAATGGTTTTTTCACCATTTACATTTCATAGCCTAACACCCAAAACAAATTCTTCCAAGCTCTGGTAGCACAGGAGACACTCATCTTGCTGGGCATGGTACGGGCTGCATTTCCCCTTGTGAGCTTCAGATGCCTCCTCCCACCGCCACAAATGAGCCTGGTCAATGCAGGGTGCAGTCAGTCTCACAAGACTGTGCAAGGCCGGAGACCAACAGACTGAAGTTACGAGTGCGTGGAGTGACTTTGAAGAAAATATGGTGAATAATGATTAGGGGGCTGGAACACCTCTCTTAGGAGGAGAGGCTGAGGGACTTGGGTCTTTTTTGTCTAGAGAAGATAAGACTGGGGGGGGGATTTGATCAACACCTATAAATACTTAAAGGGTGGGTGTCAGGAGGATGGGGACAGTCTTTTTTCAGTGGTGCCCAGGGACAGGACAAGAGGAAATGGGCACAAACTGGAACATAGGAAGTTCCACTAAACATGAGGAAGAACTTCTTCACTTTGAGGGTGGCAGAGCCCTGGAAGAGGCTGCCCAGGGAGGTGGTGGAGTCTCCTTCTCTGGAGACATTCAAACCCTGCCTGGACATGTTCCTGTGCAACCTGCTCTGGGTGGACCTGCTCTGGCAGGGGGATTGGACAAGATGATCTCCAGAGGTCCCTTCCAACCCCATAGCATTCTATATAGATTCTGATTCTGTAATAAGGGAGATTAAAGATGGAAAATTTTGGATGAGAGGCAGAAGAAAGAGTATTCACCAGGGAGTGGGGTATTCACCATCTCCTGTGTGTGAGTCATCACAGCAGGAGCTTCTCCGAGGCTTCTCAGTGCTTTACCTCCCTCTTGGTTTTGGCATCACCGTGCTGGACAGCCACTTCAATAGAGACCCTCCCGAGAGCTTTGCTTTGCCCCTGTGATCAGCATCACTACGTTTTGTGGGAACCCGCAATGTCCTCTAAATTGGAGGCATCCTTGCTAAACCAGCTGTGAAACACGCTTGTGCCTGCAGAGCCTCAAGAAAAAAAAAAAAAAAAAAAAAAAAAAAAAAAGCAAACCAAACCACCAAAATGAAAAGAAGCCTTTTCTAAAGAGTATTAAAGGAGAACTAACGCGGTTTTCACATGCTGGGTGGGGAGGCCTGAGTCAGCGCAAGGAAGTGGTTGTCTCTCTGCATCACCCCAAACCACTCCAAGCCTTACCAAGCCCCTGAGTGATCTGCTCCCAGAGAGAACCAACTAAATGCTAAAATATGTTCCTGGGTTTTCTGTGCCTGCATTAGCTCCCCGTTTGACTTATATTCACTCCAGGTACCTGCTATCAGAAAAATGTCGCAGCAAGTGGCAGGGACCCCATTCCCTTGTGCCGGGCAGCAGAACCCTCACCATGGGTCACCAGTTCTCTCCAGGCTCTGCTGATCCCGAGAAAACCACAACTTTCTGTGACGGCTTGGAGGATTTCTCCCTGCACTTCTGTTGTTCCCAGGGCTTCACCTGCCAAACGGTGGGTTGCTGGGTGACTGGGATTATTTTTATTTTTTTTTTTTAAGCTGCCCTGAGAGCAAAACCATTTGTTGCTTTTAAAATAACAAGCAGGAGGACAGAAAAAAATACCCCAAAACGTTGCTGGATGTGATTATTCTGCAGGAACCTAATTGCTGGCACGGTGTCACCGAAGGCACAGCAGCTGAAGGTAGGACAGAACCATATGAAAAGCCAGACAGCAGTCAATTGCCAGCAAAAAGGCATTACTTGTGCCGTCGTGTTTTTATTTTTCTGGGGACCAAAGGGGACGTAGGGTTCTATAGCTCCATGAAATGCAAATTTTCACACCAGGCTGACATTGCAGGCAATCCACTTCTACGCTAGTGAAAATAAACTGCTGTCCTGAACTTGCCCAACACACGCAGCTCATGCCTTTTTATGACTCTACACAGCAAACAGCTACGGAGAGGGCAGCACTCAGCCTGTGCCACTCACTGTGAGATATTCCCATTGCCCCACTGCCCTCTCGGCTTTCTCTGAAGAACATCTTCTGGTGCATCATCTCCACTGGCCACTTAGCACCTCCACTGGCCACCTGCAGCCAGGCGGAGGGACTCCTGCCCAGGGCCCAGTTCTGGCTCTCAGGGGTCGACCTTCGTTTGCCAGTCAAGCTTGAGATGGAGGGGTTGGCCTAAATGGTCCTGTACCAGTCTCCTGAGGAGGCACTTACTGGCACCGACGATCAGCAGGACAAGGTCCAGCCTATGGAGGTCTCCTACTTAAAGTACAAAAGGTGGAAAAGGAAACAGATGAAGCAACCTCTTTAAAGTCAAGCAGAGGCACAAGTAAAACCACAGCTCTCCCAAGCTCTGTGCCACAGATTTATTCTCGGAGCCACAGACCACAGCACGAAGAATTAGCTTGACTTCAAAAGCCTGGGTGGGGGAATGAGAGCAGCAACTCCTTCCAGCTCCCTTTTGCCGTGCAAGATAATCCCCATATCTCTCACACATCCGTGATGCATCCTGTCCCCTGGCTGACTTTCCTGCACAGGATACCTCTGATTATCTATTTACCACCTTACCTGGTGCTCGGGACAAACAGCTTGGACTGTGAGTTATTCAGAGTGCTGTACGTGGTGAATGTGAATTTCGTTTGCTGTTTTTGAGCTACCCAGTTCCTACCTCAACGCCGTGCAGGAAACAGCCACGGACACGTGCCCAGCGCTTAACTACGCCTTGCCACCACTCTGCAAATCCGTGAGCTCTTCTAAAATTGGTTGATTGTGGCTCATGAAACGCAGATTTCTTTGCCAATGGAAACCATGCTCACAAAACAATTCCATAAGGCAAATAGCCGCACTGGCATTTGCGTATTTGCATGCTTCATTTAAAAAGGGTCTGCTATGTTTTGTGGCTTATTTTCCAGGCAAGAGCAAGTCATGTTTTCCTAGCCCTTCAATTTGTACCAACTTCGCTCGCCTTCAATTCCCTCCAGTTCCCTCCCGCAATGCTTTTCCATTTAGATGAACAAATAAGTCTCAGAGCCCCTTGGAAACTGTTACCACAGGTATTTGGGGAAATAGCTGGCAAGAAGAACGCTGCGGTTCAACATTCCCCCCGGGGCAAGCACAAGATTGGCACGGGTGCAAAACCAAGCCAAAAATTCATAAATACAGATGAAAAGAAAATCCAAGCATAATCCTTTCCCAAAGCCGATCCTGAGTGAATCTCTGAGACGACAGGCTAGGTACATGCCTGGCTTTCTGCTGACACCGTAATGGCTGATAACACTCAGGCAAACGAGCGAGGGAAGAAGCTTTTGCCTCCTTTGGCCGTGCCTGAAATAGGGCTCCGGTTGCACCTTACAGAACCTTGGTGGGGAAACTTCACCCCCTGGAAGCAGCCCTGCAGCAACCTCAGACCCAGAGCTGGGGAGAGCATCGTACCAACAGAGAACACTGTCCACCAAAACAAAACCCTCTGCAGAAAGATGTTGGTCACGATAACAAGGCAAATCAGAAAAGCAGAAACAGGGAGCATCTCACCAGCTAGATGCCAGCAACCCACCTGCCAGGCTGCCCGGCCACTAATCCTACCTTCCAAAATCCTGTTTTCTTTAATTTCTTTGCAAATTAGGCCATAGCTCCCGGGCACTGAACGCTACCTGGTCTCTGGTTATACACCGGAGTTTCCCCAACGCTTCACAGCAGTCTGGTTTCAGACTTATTTTTGTTCCTACAGGCTGGTTTCAAACAGGAATTTCAGCTTCTAGCCAGGTTTATTCCTAACAATAAAAGCCAGATCCTCATTTGCTACAGATGTCTATATCCTTAGTTATCTATATCCATAGTTGTGGCTGCCCCATCCCTGGAGGGGTTCAAGGCCGGGCTGGATGGGGCTTGGAGCAACCTGGTCTGGTGGGAGGTGTCCCTGCCCAGGGCAGGGGTTGGAACTGGATGATCTTTAAGGTCCCTTCCAACTCTGACCATTCTATGATTCTATGATCCTTATAGAAAACAAGATTAACACCTGTACCAGGTTGGGTTTCAGGGAGTGGTGTGATCCAAGTTCTACTTCAGCTCCAGCCACACCAGGGTTTTGGGGTAGAAACTACAAATTCACATTTCCTCTGATACGGTGCTTGCCTGTAAACCATAGCTTTCCATGAAAATCCAAGCATTCAAAGACCGTGTGACCATTTGTCACATATTACTTTAAATATCTGCTGCTTGTCGTTTCGTCTCTTGGGTCTGTGTATAAATATTTCTAATGATGCTCCCCAAAAAGGCAAGTTAGTACAGACCTACACAAGCCCATTAGCCTCCAAGTGGTCAGGCTGACGCCAACGGAAAGGCTCCAGCTGACTTCATGGGAAGCTGAATCAGGTCAGTAACAAAGGCGGCAAATTCAGGTTCGGTTCAGCAGCACAGAAGTTCAGAGACTTGTCTAGATCTGATGGATATATGAAATCACCAAGACTTTTGCACTTTGTAAGAGCAAAATGCTACCGTAAGAGTCTTGAAAGTGAGGATACTGCAAGACTAAACCTTCACACGGCATCACCGCTATACTGAGAACTGAAACAAGAAAGGCAAAAAAGGGGGCATTTGGTATAGAAGTGAATACTATCTTAAAAAGGGGGATTTTACCTTTTTTTTTTCCCCCCATTCCCGGATGTACACCTTTATTTCTCTTCCTTTATGGCATTAGTTCTTTTCACCTGGGGAAACTATGCTCCTCACCACTTTCTCAGTTGCCAGCCTTGGTCCAAATGACGATCTTACCCCCATACATTATTAGTTACGTGTCTGTTGCGATCAGCTCCTCTCCTCGACAAAAGGTTTCCGCTCCCTTATTAACAATATTCCGTCCCTGCATAGATAAGATGTAGAATGACAAAGGTGCATGAAATAATGAACAACGCAATGAAAGCCCCTTGGATTTTTCCTATTCTCCCCATAGTCCAGGACAAGAATAAGGAAACATTTCATGAAATTAGAAAGGCTGCAGAGGCTGATACAGATTAAAGGAAAGACTTTTCCTCTTCGAACATAGTTTATAACCAGCCTGTGAAATTAACTGCTGCCTACTCAGAGCTGGGGAAGGATTAGATCATATTTTATGGGTCCCTTTTTCTTTTTTTTTTAATTTGGAATCTAGCAATAGCGATATCCTCAATGCACATTTTGAAATAAAGTAACAAGGGGACATCTTAGTCAAAAGAAAAGATGAAACAGGAGGTACTGGTCTGCCAAAGCCCTTACGGGAGCTGTTATTTGCTGTCTGCCTGGATTAGCCTTAACAATGCTCTTAAAAGAAGCGGGTTTATAATAAGACACTTCAAAAGTGGATGGGTGCAAGAAAACTAATGAAAAAGAGGAAGAGACCAAGGTAGGAAGGGTGAAAACAGAATCAACAAGCAGAAGACCTTCAGAAGTCTGGGTGGACTTCTGGAGTAAGATGGGCAATTCTGTCCATTCCACAGCAGGAATGATGCTCGTGGCAAGTCAGCAAGTCCTTGCTGAACTGGGGCACATCAGGAACAACGGGCAGAGGGGCTGCTGAACTGGCTCTGACTGGGACAAGAGGGGCAGGGAAACCTTGTGTCATGGCACGGAGGGGCTGAGCACCAAAGCCAGGCAGCTCTGGAAGCAGGGCAGCAGTTTGCCCAGCACACAGCCCAAGTCCCGACTGCTCTGAGGGCTGCAGTTTGCCACACAAAGCCATCGTGCAGCCTTTATTACTCAGAAAACTGCTCTGTGCCACATTTCATGGTGTCAAGCATCTTTAAATAAGAAAACCAAAGGTGGCCTAATCCTCTCTCATTTTAAATGTAATAGTAAATTTAAGTTCAGCTCCTCTTGTAAACTTGTTTCTGTGCCTATAAATCCCTGATGCTAACTTTTTATTTCTCTGGAGCTACTCCTGACAGCGCTGCTGGTCACAGTCCTCTTGCTCCACTGGCATGAGCAGATCCGCTGGTCCATTTGCAGAAGAGGCAGTGGGACAATACAAAGACCATGCTGGACTTGCCCACCAGCTCCTTTTTGCAAGATGAAAATCACATGGTGTACTACTCGGATTCAAAACCTCATTGCAGTAGCTTAAGATCCGCTGGCAAAATTAAAAGTGATAGAGGATGTTAATCTTCATGCTCCAGGGTATAAACTAATTACCATCTGGAGTCAAGAAGAAGCTTCCCTCTTTATACCGATACAGCCTTTTACTGTTGCCTGGGAAAATGATGAGTTGGGAAGAGGTTGTTCTTCTCTCTGATGCATTGACCTTTGTCAAAGACTGGATTCTCGGTTAGTGGATCAATGGCCAATTTTCGGATGACATTCCTGTGTTGATATATCACCTTCCATTCAAATACATCCATTTGATTTAACATCCATTAGCAAGGCAATGCCCCAGAGCCTTGGATTTGCCAAAGTGTTTGTTTACCCTTTTTATTCCGGAAATTAGTGCAATCCTACGTGCAAAGCGCCAGTGAACACATTCACTGCTCCATAACTCACCTTTCCTCTGAAAGGTTACTGTTCCCTCCACACCTTTTGGAGGCAGCAGTGATGGTGACAGCGGCACAGACCTAAGCCTTTTATCAATGAGCAGCGTGGCAGGTCTATTTGTTTGAGCCCTTGCTGACACCCGCAGTCTCTGTAATTCAGTCTGACAGATTGAGGCCACGTTCCAGATCTCACAAAAGAAGCAGAGGCGGGTATTGATTTTTCTGTTATTGTTGGTGATTTGCTGCTTCGTTCCTTTAACAAATGTTAAATAAATAAATAAATATATATATATATAGTAAACAGGAAGGTCACAGCTGCAGGTTGGCAGAGCACACAGTGTTGTTTCCCCTGTCATTCTCTTCTGTCTCTGCCTTTCTGATTCAATGGGCATGTTCCACAGACCTTGAGCAACAACCCCAGATAAATATGAAAAAAATAGCCATGATGCTGCTAAGGACCCAGAGGGACTGCAGGAGGAAGCTGGTTTCAAGCATCTTTCATGCTGCAACTTTGCTTAATGCTCCTGACTCACAGTTCAGTACCAGCTGTACTTATAGCTTCTCTTGCACCAACTCTGATGCGGAGATAACCACCACCTTGATATGGATATCAGGACCCTCATTTTTCTACACTCAAGCCTAGCCCTAACTTGGGTGTAGAGTCATTTGTCAAGCCCAGAGCAGTGCAGGTCCTACCACAGATGGGCTGAATGCTGCTGGCCTTGTCCCCTCGCTTCTCCAGGTACCACGTGGACACCTCAGGTGAGGTTCATACCTGCCCTGGGCCTCTGCTGCACTCCTCTGGCAAGGTATGCATTTTATAGTGCCTTAGTCCTGATGTACAAAGATGCCAAGGTATCAATATAAAAACCAGCAGAACTTAAACACCCGGATACCTTCCCTAATCTGCTATATTGGTTCCTGTGATTTTGGGAGCTTTCTAATCTCCAAGCGTACTAAAGTAAACGAAAAGATAAACCTTAATGGGTCTGTTGCTCCTAGTATACATCACCTCAAAACGCTCAGGCTTTCCTTTTTTACAGCTAATTGGGGAAAGAAGATGCGCAGATTCAGGTCTGGACTCCCAGCCAGAGTGTCCTTCTGTGTGCGGAAATAAGTCATTTCTAGTAATTCTCAAATAGATTCTGAATTTATTATTTGTGTCTTCACATTCCTCTTAGAAGATGCTGAAAGCTGCTTTCTGTTTAGCACTAAGTTAAAAAAAACAACTATAAAACCACCAAAAAATAACCCCCCCAGAAAACCAGTTGCAGTTGCTTGGGTTTTGGTTTCTTGGGGGAATGGGGTGGAAGGCAGAGGTTGGAGCAGCAGAAACAAAATATCAGGCACCCTAAAGGTATGCCAGTGCCTCTAATGTAAACACAAAATATATTAAGGGATTTTTTTTTTTAGCGGCTTTTCAGACTTTAAGAGAGATAAGTAAATATCTTTGTGCTGTGAGCGAAGCCATTTTCACTATCACAGGGCTTTGACAACCAGCTTCCTACGCAGTTCATCACGCTGAATGTCACTAATACTGTCTGAATACTGATATTGCTCATGACTTTTCGTTATGTCTCATGTAAAGATTTTATGTATTTAATTTAGCAAAGGCATTGATAAACAGATATAAATCTTTGGGGAGGCTACTGATAAAAAACCCACCCTTTAATACCACCGTGATGTCTGGGTCGTGTTAGGCTTCAATAATATTTACATTTTATCCTCTTTATGGGCTCAGTGGCATCGCAGTGATCCTTCTGAGAGATGATTGAAAAACATAGTCATCTCCTGGGAACACTGGCATAAATCTGATGTAACCTTGCTGCTGCTGGTGGCGATACTTGTGCATTATTGGGAGTGCAATTTGGCCCAGGGACTGTGCCATACCTGCAGTTACCAGTAAGGAAATATATAGCTACTTTCCTTGCTACGTGTCGTTATCCTTTCCTATTGAAATCGTTGGCTTGTTTGCCAAAAACAAGCATTTTCCCCTCTCCAGCTGCGTTGCCAGTGGTGTGCAATACTTTCTTCCTGCACTGGCTCACGAGGAGCATTTTCTGCTCTCCCAGAGGATGGACCAACAAATAAACCCGCTCCTGGCTGGGCCACCAGTGGGAGAGTGGGCAGCAGGACCACCAAGAGCAGCAGAAATCTTTATTGCCCTTGCCCTGGGCATTGCTGGCTTGCGCTGGATCCAACGCAGCCTTTCTCCCATCCCCTGGCTTCACAGGAGAGGGAACTCCCAGCCATTCCCCAGCTGGGAGTTTGCTGAGTAAACACACGCTCCAGCTACCGGTGGCTTTGATGCCTTCAAGGAGGCAAACCGCTGCTTGCTCTGCCTCTCAGGAGCTGATCTGCTCCCCCAGGCAGGACAGACTCCTCTCTGAAAGGTGGGAGGTGTAATTCCCCTGCTGCCAGCCCATTTCTGTCTTACACACCCCAGCCTGGAGGTGATAACAGCAGCGGGGGGGCACAGCGCTTCGCACCTCAGGGATGCCGGTGTGTATCTCACAGGGGTCCTGACGTGTCGATGGATGCAGGTTATTAGCTCCGTGGAAAGGGAAGGTGTGACTTTTCACTGCTCCCATTAGCATCGTGCCAAAGAGGTCACGGCAGAGGCTGGAGGGAGTAGGACCACAGCGTGGGTGTAAGCACAAGCGTATTCAGCCAAAATATCAAAGCAGAGAAAGGTGGGAGTAAAAATGAAGACAGAGAGAGACGAAGTGATTGGCTGAAGGTCAAAGAAAAGCTCTTTGCCAGAGCTGGAAACACAGCTCTCACGAGTCCATCTGCAGAGCTCTGCCGATCCTCTGGGAGCTCTCCCCTAAGTGGAATACAGGCTCATTTTAACAGTATTTTATTTGTGTCCAACTATAACTGGGAAAACGTCATGCTAAATCGCTGTGTGAAACTCGGTCCTATTCAGAATATTACTTCCTCACAATATGCAAAAACTCTAGTAAGAATCCCTTACAAATATTACTCAGGTTACACCTCAGGAGCAAGATAAATAATACATAAATTGAATGAACACCCAGGCACATTAATGGGAAAGGCTATGGAACTTCAACTACCCTGTGAACTTTTCCATTTTCCTCACAGATTCTGTCGATATTTTGATTTAAATTGGGCTGAAAGGGAGGAAGGAAGAAAGTTTAATCAGAACGTTGTCAACAAACTGAGCTCACTTAAAAATTAGTGGACAGTGTCGCTACTCGCAGGTTGGTATACCATACATCTTCCCTACAGATAAATTGTTCTGGGGGCCATCTCGGAGGCAAAAAAACCAACAAGCAAAACAAGAAAAAATCCACCATATTTAATTTTTTTGTTTTGGAAAAAAGTCCATTGGAATTTTTTCATTGCTGACATTTAAACTGGCACAAAATAGTATTTACTGTAGCATTTATCCTAATTATCATGCAATTTTCTCAGCGTTGTGAGACTCACGGTTAGCTGTTAGAAAAAGTTACGCTGACTGGGAGACAGAAAACTACACCTGCTGCTGTAATAGGTACAAATCACTGCCACCCCATCAATTAAGCAGCTGAAGAGCTGTCACCTTTGCCTTGTGGCTTCAATGTCCTCAGCACTTCCCACCTTCTCCCCTGCTGTGATCCCCCGGTATTCTCAGCCCTTGATTTTCATCAGGAGCTCTGCAAAGCAAGGACTTGGCTCTTCGTTTAGTTCCTGTAACATCTCATTCCTAATGCATGCAATTAACAGTAACGCCACAGCAATGCAGAGCCTCTGATGCTGCCCAACTTGGTGGCAGAGTAAACATTCACCATTATGTTCACAGTCTATGGAGACTTAAGAGCTCAAATTAGAAGAGATGATGGTGTCACCCAGCAGCTAAAGGTCAACTTTACCCCAATAGGCTCATATCCAGCCTCCAGAAAAGCTTCTCTTCCCATCAGGTGCAGGAGGAGAGTGGGGATCCTACTCCACAATGTCCTTTTCCCCTCTTTAACCCAGAAACCCCCTGTATCAACCCCAACAGGGTCTGTGGGGTTCACTGACAGCCCACTTTTATGGGGGATAAAAGCCTCTGATCCTTCACTAAGGTACTCCCTGAATCTTGCCTTTATCTTCCTTCTGTTGGCAAGATCTTTCTTCCATCCCAGAATCCAGCCAAGGACGGAGGAAACTATTGTTCATCTTGGTTTAGTATAAATTTGTTGACCTAAGGAGAGCTTTCTTTCCCAGAGGAGAGTATTTACCCTTGTGAAGACACAAGAAGGGATGCAGAAAGGCAGGGAAAGGTTGGGTATGGAACGCAAAGCAACCAAGTTCTACTTGAATATCACCACAGGTTCTTTTCATGGAAAATTAGGGTGTCTGTTTGGTTTTTTAGAACTAAAACACCAATTCAAGGTCAATAGTAAATATCTGCAATACTCCAAGTGGCAGGACAGAGGGAGAAAGCTAGCCCAGAAAATAAAAAGCATTAGAACAGGAAGTAAATTAAGAAGTGCTTATAAATTGATGGTGTTAAAGCCTGGGGAACAGTACATGAGGAATACCCCAGTCAGTTAAAGGAAGACTTAGATCACTTAGAAGCTAATGGCAAAGACAGTTCAAAGCTGACAAACACAGAATAATGAGGACTATTAAATATCTTATACTCTCTGTGAATGTTAAAATGCACAGATTAAAAAAAGGTAAGGAACTCCAAAGAGACAATCTAAGGGCTGTTTTGGGGTTTATGTTCTTTTTTGAGGCCATTTAAGGAACCTGAAGATGCACAAGTCCATGGGACCTGATGAGATTCATCCATGGGTCCTGAGGAAGCTGGTGGATGAAGTTTGTGCACAAACACAATACCTTACCAAAACCATACTGATCACACCCTCCTGTTCGTTCTTCCAGGCCACACTTCAAATTTAAAGATATTTCTTATAAACATTTAAAGCTTACAAGATGCTACTACTCACAATGGAGCAAAGCAGATCTACTGTTATCTGGCTAGTGTTTAATTAGATCATCTAATCTTTTGCTGATTTCCTAAAACCATGTTTTATCACTACTACCTGGCTCTTCCAAGAACATAAACACCAGATTCTCTCCTCCACAGCGGTGCTATTCAACAAAAATAAGGTGAAATCCTACTCTGCAGCCAATTCACACCTCTCCAAGCTGACCAAGCCTACTCCTACATTGCAGATAGGCGTTCAGTGACATCTCTGAACTTTTCCAATGCCTCATTAAATACACTAAACCACGAATGCCACGTTTCTAGTCTCACAGCCCTTGCTGGCCTCCAAGGAGTAGAAAACCCAGCAGCTCGATAAAATTAAAACAATGGTCGCAGACCATACACTGCATAACACTGCTGAAAACTTTACTGAGGTCCTATGGCATAAAGTACAAATTACTTGGCCAACAAGCATCATTAAGTTTTGCTTAATCATTTTGTAGCATACAGCAAACATACTGTTCAATAAGACCCTATTAGATTTAATTTTAAGTCCTTCTATGAAATATGTAATCCTATGGGTGATCATGTACCATCATTGTCCTTGCCCATGGTAGGGGGGTTGAAACTAGATGATCTCTAAGGTCCCTTCCAACCCCAACCATTCTATGATCATATATTTTATTATAAGACATGAAAAAACCCCAGAGTGAGTAAAAGATCTCAGAAGCTTAAAAAAAATATGGCTTCATAAAAGACTTCAGAAGCTTAAAAATGTCTTGATTACGTGGACAAGAAAACTCAAACTGGAAGATAGATAATTGAGTAAACCACCTTGTACTCAGGACAAATTGATGAAGAAGGGTTGTGGTAATACACGTAAAGAATGACCAAGCCATAGTACACTAGATTAAAATAAGAGGAAAATAAGTCTATAATTATTAGAAGCACAAAACGTAATTCTTACTGAGGCTTCAAAATTCACCAAAGGAATGAAATAAATACACACAATAATGTCTTGTTCCAGCTTAAAAGTGAGTCATTGGAGAAAAGATTAAAAGTTAAAGCCACAGATTGAAATGGAGAAAGAGAATAAGTAGATTTTTATAGTTGTGCTCAAGAAGGGAGAATTATACTAGAAGTACAAGATGATTAAGTAGTCTGAGTATGTAACTACTGCTGTAACATCACATTTAGAGACCTCATCAAACTCAACAGTTAAAAAAAAAAACAAGAGAGAGAGAACAGTATTTCAGGACTGTTGCATCACATTATCAGTTACTACACACTGGCCTTAACACCACTCATTTTACTCTAACCAGTCAGCTCCACTGACCATATACAAGGACAGGTACAACCCAGAGCGAAGATGCCATGCAAAGATCCTACGCTCAAAGGAACATGCCAGAAAACCAACATCTTTTCCATAAGTAAAACCCAAGAAGAAAATCCTCATTTATATTTTTTAAATGGGAAAAAACGGTGAGGACGGAGTTGAGGTGGGGGGACCAGGAGACTGAAGCTGTTTTGAAATTTTTTAATATTTTGGTATTAGCTAAAATATTTTTACCAGTTCTGCTCTAACAGAAACACAGAAATGAAAATCGAGACAAAGATGTTGACTGATTGCCCAGACTGTAACAGGTATTAGACCCTTAACCCAGAATCCCACCTTACCGCATGAAAAATATTATTTATTAAGAAACATCACAAGTAGAAGTCCTTTGTGTGGATATCTTGTCCAGGTGACCCTCACCTGGCAGCCTTACAATACTCCAATTTATAAGCCTTGGAAAGCTGAAGGAATGCCTTTTAAATATATCTGAACTGGTGAAAGTCTGTGTGGAATCAATAGGCGCTATTCACTTGGTAGGAGGTTGAACCCACGCCAATTCTGACTGAACTGGAAGGTCAAATAAAGACAGATATTTCAAGCTTAAGATTTGAGAAAGTTAATTGACCTTTCATATGCTACTCTTAAAATTACATCTGTAGTTGTGGGAGCTAATAACAGAAGCTGGAGCTCTACAGTGACTAGAGGACATTTGTGACGTGGAGTTACTGTCTACAGCTTCAATTTAAGGAATGATGCCATCAACGCCATAACAGGCTCTGTTACAGCCTGTACAGCCATTCCCATTTTCCACCCAGTGAAACAGGTTTTGGAGGAAAGAAAGGAAGGCACCATGTCCTGCATTGGATTTGCAAGCTCTGGGTTTATACCTCTGTGCATGAAACCAAGTTTCACACCTCTGCTGCACCACTGAGGAGAAGTCCAGCGCATCTGAACCCATCATTTGTGATGGAGGAGGAAGAAACACACCGTGCCCATCCCTTCACTGTCCCTCTTCCATTCTCCCCCTCTTACTTTCAAACCACAACATTCAGCATTATTGGCTCTGCTGTGGATCCACCTCTTGTGTGAAGGTGCTGGGCTCTTCAGGGTATTCAGTACCTTTTCCCCACCAACCATAAACAAACAACTATCATGATGAAGCTCTGGCTACTGCTACATTTTCATCTTGCACATGGGAGTTGGTCAACGCTTGCCCTGAAGGGTTGACCAACTAAATAGCAAGGAATGGGGATGAAAAAGCATAAATATCCTGCACCTCACCCTTGGCCATGGAGCCACACAGAGGTCAAACAAATCCGTGGAAGTTACATCTGGTCTCCTAGTCCATGATGTGAACATCTCTCTCAGCAGAGGGGAAAAGGCGACCTCTCTTCAGAGAAAAATCATCCCCAATTACAATAATCTGAAATTCCTCAGTGAAGAGGCACTTTTGGAAGCTGGGCCAGATACAGAGGACAAAAGGAAACCGGCGTACAGCAGTAACCGTTCCCAGAACATTGCTTCAAAGTTTCTCCGAATGATCAAATTTTTATGCTATTTATCTGTGCAAGAAGGAAAATACAGCTCATCTGAGTAGATTATAGTGTTGCTGATGGATTAAGACTTAAAGCAAGTCTTGTCATTTTTTATTAGGCATAACATTAGAACACACTGGTAAGGCATAAACTGCACCATTGCCAGGTAACGTCAGATTTTTCAATTATTATTATTCCAGTCCTCATTGTGCTGGAACATGTAGAGATTTACAAGTCAAATACCATAATTATGCCCACAGGAGAAGTGTGTGGAGGGGAGTCCTTGCTGGGTTCATAGGTACATACTCTTGGCAGGTTTGGTTTCTATATGGTAATTATTTTTTTTTTTTTTAAGGCACTGCAGCAACACTTCAGGCATTCAGACTTCCATTCCATTTTCCCCTTCTAAATATTCAAAGCAATACCTTCAATTCTAAGGTTGTTTTCTCCTGCCTCATTTATTTTAGGAAATTCTAAAAACAGTCCACTTTGACAGTAATCTTACAGAGACTCGAGTCCAGGGTGGTGAAGGGAGAAACTCACTTTTTTCTATTACCAGTTAAGTACCACAGGTTACAATTCACCCGCTATATTTGGGTGAAAAATCAGGTCAAGAAGTCATAGGAAATCCATGAAATAGTTTCACTGAATTCCTGAAATTTTGCATAAGGTTGTGTTTGTGCAGAGTTAAGCCTAATGGTGCCAAAGCCATGGATTGTACCTGAGATACAAATGCAAGTAAGTAATTTCTGCTCATCTTCCACGACCAGGAGTTCTGACCCAAGCCTGATCCCAGCACTTCATTACTTCTAAACCCCTTTTGGTAGGTTAGAATGCTTTCTGTTTCCTCCTGTCACTTAACAATTTCAAAGTGATGTTTTATTGGTGTTGATCATGATTTCACAGTACAATCATTTGCTAAATAATTTCTTACTCAAAAATAATTATTTCTCCACTGGAGCAGGTACGTTCTGCTTAAGAACTGCTATAATGTCACTTCTCTTTCAATGAAGCTTCAGTATACTGAAAGTTCCTGTTACCTTGCTTTTCTCCCTTATAGCCTTAGCATATTCTAGTTATAAAAAAACAGAGTAAGAGTATAAAATTTTTAAAATTTCATTTTAAGTCTCTCACTAAGCTTAACTGTCTAATAGCACTCTGCTTCAGTTATTTTTTCAAAACCAGAAATTAAGGTAAGAACTATTCCATGTTTTATTTGCTCATAACACCACGGTGCTGGCCAATGTTCTTGATACTCACAATGAGAAATTGCTTCAATAAG
The DNA here is from genome assembly GCA_003697955.1 of Calidris pygmaea. Taxonomy (NCBI): domain Eukaryota; kingdom Metazoa; phylum Chordata; class Aves; order Charadriiformes; family Scolopacidae; genus Calidris; species Calidris pygmaea. Next base: position 251,957 of record QJSC01016343.1, read on the forward strand.
TATCAAAAAAGGCGAAAAGCTCACTGAGAACATGCTGGCTTATGGAGTAACTTCAGTTTTGACCAGCAGAGAATTAGCTGAGAACAGTAGTGTCATTACATTGAATTTAAACAAGTGTTAAGTGAAAGCAGAACCCTGACCCATGACAACTCTCACGACCTGTGAGGAGACGTCTTGGCCCAAATGGCAGGGAAGCCTTATATTTCGTTTATTTGGTGTAAAAAAAAAAGCTTAGATTTGAACGTAGCCACACCTTCAAGGCTTAAAATCCATCCCCAACATTTTCAACTGGAAATATCAGAAAGCCATTGCTCGTGGATGCCTCACGCACCAGTTCAGCTCCCTGTTGCTCTGCATTAGGGAGTCATGTGTTGAATAAAGAAAAATGTCATCGGATGCCAGTGGGCAAATGCCTTCAGGCATAAAGCAATGTTTTTGTGGCTCCTAGGAGAGGGTCCTCCTGCCTATGAAACCACACTCTCTGAGAAGCACAGGCACCATACAGCAAGGAATCCAGGATGAGCCATGGACTGAAGTAACAGAACGGTTCCCATTTTACCATTTGGAAATCCAGCAGGAGAAAATGGAAATCAATAAGGCTGATTATTTCAGAATCCTGAAAGAAAGACTTCTGAATTTAAAGGAGCCTAAATTACACAGGGGAGTGTTTATCTCTATTAGCACTTTTTTTCCCCACCCTCTCCTCTGAAAGTCTGCACCAATTTTGCCAATTTAACAAATTACAGGAAGTCCCACATCCCACAATGATGACCTGATCCAAAGCCCCTCAAGGAAAGCAAGGCTTCCACTGACGTCAGCACCTTTGGATGTAGTTGAAAGGAAGCGTTTGTGGTTTTTTTCCAAAGAAATTGGCTGATTAGCTTGACATGTTTATAACATGAAATTCAGCAGGACAGTAAAGGATAGGATAACTGTACCAGAGTAGATGCAGGAGGACAAAGAAGGTCACAGTATGGCATCTCTGGTCTTTTGTCCCCATCTGGCTGTGCCACCAGCTGCAGAAAACAGTACTGGTGGTGGGTACCACTGCTGGAGCAAGCCTCTGCTCACCCACCCATCACCTTCCGCCCAGGCAGCGAGGCCGGGTTCCACCCTCAGCCTTTCCAAGGGACAGTGTCACACACCAGGCTAAAGTGGAAGCACAACTCTGAGCTGTCTGTGGATGGGAACAGAATGGTTTGGGTTGGAAGGGAGCTTAAAGATCATCCAGTCCTACCCCCTGCCGTGGGCAGTGACACCTACCACTAGACCAGGTTGCTCAAAGCCCTATCCAACCTGGTCTTGAACCCCTCCAGCGATGGGGCAGCCACAGCTTCTCTGGGCAACCTGGGCCAGGGTCTCACCACCCTCACAGAAAAGAGTTTCTTCTTAATATCTCGTCTAAATCTCCCCTCTTTCAGCTTAAAACCATTACCCCTTGTCCTGTCGCTACACTCCTCACAAAGAGTCCCTCCCCATCTCTCCTACAGGTCCCCTTTAGGTACCTGAAGGGGCTCTAAGTTCTCCCCAGAGCCTTCTCTTCTCCAGGTTGAATAACCCCAGCTCTCTCAGCCTGTCCTCACAGCAGAGGGGCTCCAGCCCTCGGAGCCCTCTGGATCCATTCCAACAGGTCCATGTCCTTCCTGTGCTGAGGGCTCCAGAGCTGTAGGCAGTACTCCAGGTGGGGTCCCACCAGAGCAGAGTAGAAGGGTAGAATCATCTCCCTTGCCCTGCTGGCCACACGTCTTTTGATGCAGCCCAGGGTGTGGGGAGCTCTCTGGGCTGCGAGCGCACATTGTAAGCTTACGTTGAGCTTCTCATCAACCAACACCTCCAAGTCCTTCTCCTGTGGGCTGCTCTCAAAAGCATCTGTGCTCCTGTAAGTCAAACAAGTCATTCTGCCCATATCTACTACTGCACTTACTTCTCCCTACTGTTAGTAGATAGTTTCAGTCAATATCACACTTTTTTCCCCCCCCCTTTAATCCATCACTCAGTTGACCTCTGAACAACCCTGAATTGAAAAAGGCATTGGAACCACTTAATGTTTCAAGCCACACAACTGCCCTGACCAACTTCTGCTGAAGAACCGAGAGGAAGGAGGAGGTCTAAACCGTTTCAGCACTTAGCACCAGAGAACACTGTAAGAACCTTGACAGTACAAACCCTGCTTCTGAGCTGTAAACACTGGGTGCGTGACACGTTCACAAGAACCCTAAAAATAAATTAGCTTGAGTTTTGAAAGCCTCTGTACCCCTGACGGCCGGCTCAGCACCAGCAGCATAGTTTGTTATCTCCACAGCTAACGAACCGCGGGAGCGGCACAGCCTGGAACGGTCACGTAAGTGTCTGTAGCTGTTCTGCTACAACGGGAGGGGAACTGAGGATAATTACAGCCTGAATGAGTTGCATAATACAGCGTGCATCCTCAGCAGTACATTGTGTCCTGATTACCAGCGCACAAGCTCGAGCTGCATTGAAATTACAGTTTTAAATTCAGCCATCTTTTATTCCAAGGGCCTGAATGCAAGAGGCAGGAACAACCAATTCCAGAGATGAACAAAAATTGGTCATTCTTTTCTCTCAGAAAGAATTGTATTGTCTTCTGGCTGGCAGCCTGACAGCTGCTGATTTCTGCGCAGCACTGTGTCTAATAAATAGGTGGAAAGGCCTTTGAACAAGCACAGATTCCCCTCCTAAGCTCTTCATTAGAAGGTTTCAATTTCAGGACACTGCTCTCCTCCAGTTATCACAAGGAATCAGGAAACTTATTTCCAGTAACTGCTGCCCAACAGATAAATAACACCAGATCCCGGCAAAAAGAGAAAGGAAAAAAAAAGAGAGAAATAGTCACTCAGTCTGATGCTCAGAGGCCACAAAGGGATGGGTTGTAAAATGAACGCAACCCACCACGTTCAAAAATGTACAAACAGACCTTGGGTTGAGCTCCCGACCTTCAAAAGGAGCATTTTCAGTCACATCTTTACAGGGTCTTGAAACTCCTTATTAGTCTACTCCCTAAATGGTTTATTCATTCTCACCTTCCAGAGAGGCTGGCCCCTTGCTGAACACCCCGTGCTCCATCGCCTCTGGCACTACCCCCACCATCAGCGTGGACAGTTTGTCACAGTCACTTTCATTTGGTTTTCATGTAGTTTCTCACTATACTGCATTGCAAATGGATTAAACTAATTTACCCCCTTTTTATGTTAACAAACAATTTTTAGTGAAATCACAGCTTCCTTCAAAGACACTATTTCTTTTCATATTCTGCTGTACCTAAAAAGCCCAGAGTCTCTTCCAGAATTCATTATTTATCACTTCTGATGCAAAGATCAAAGGCACACAGGACTGATAAAGCTGAATCTGCTTCAGAAGTAGGCATCAAGATGTCCCATCAATGGTTCTGGCATGAACATTCAGGAATATATATATGTATTCACCTTGTATTTCTGCTCTGCATAGCCATTCTTCTGAATTAAAAAAATAGATACTATTTCAAATCGAATTCACTAGAGGAAGGCACCAGTGTGCTTGTACAGTGTCCAAATGCCTCGTGGTGACCACAGACGCTTAAGTGCTGCCAAAAGGTTGCACAAGTCTAAATCTGGCCAAATAGTTTTATTCAGCAAGTGGGTCAAGGGATGACAATCAGAAACACGAATCATTGAAACTGTTGCCCTTGCATAAAGGAAAACCCCTTGATGATGCTCTCACCCACTGTGTCCCTAAGCACTGAAGTCCTCATCTGGATCCAGCTGTGTCAGTGCAAGAGGGTACAACATCAAGCTGACCCACTCTAAATACATGTCTCTGCTGACCTGGGTTAGTATGACCTTTTTCTCAACCATAACCAGAACAAAAGAGGATTGTGGGACCACATCTGAAGGGTTCTCTTCAGAAACAAGATCTCTTGCACCATGAAGAAAAGGTGAGCTTCACCCCAGAAAGCTTCAGTTCAGCTCCCCAGGAATTGTCGAGGGAAATGTCTACTTGGAGAACGACAGCCAGACCCATCACCCCATCTCCATTAATTATGGCAAACTGAAAACAACAAAGAATGCTAGATTAAATATTCTTAATAAAAATAGTAGGGAATCCCACACTGCTATGATTGTAAGCTCATACTGAACGTTCAAAAAGAGTGTTCCTGGAAGCTGAGCTTCATCATGCAGTATAAATATAAAGGAAGCCTTACGATAATAGGTTAACTTGGATATGACAATAAACCAAATATTTATATTAGTAAATGGTTTGGGTTTTGGTTGTTTTCTGTTTTTTAAAAATCATGTAGTCTGACATTCATTTCAAAAATAAGTAACCTGACAGTATGTATTCTGTACGGTATTCAGGTTGATATATATAGTACAGAAGTTTAATTTTCATTCTGAATTAATTAAGAATTAATGACTACTTAGATTGTTAGTCATGTCTTGAAATGTTATTTTTCTCAAAGGCAGGCAGTGGCAGAATTACTCAAATCTGAGTGGTACAATTAGATGCAGCTTCATGGAAAGCATGAAGAGTTCAGCACATTAAACGATATTATTTTACTGAGCATGTTCTATGCAGCAAATGAACCTTTTGTATGTCTGCAAACCATTTTAAATTAATTTATTTTTCATTCAGTCTTACATACTGTATTAGAACTTCAGCTGTTCGAGCATCCTTTGTTTCTTCAGTCATTAAAATTAATAGATTAGCATACTCAGAAGTAGGGGTGGACCTATGGCTTAGTTTCCAACACAGCAGAAACATTCTTAAGGGAGGTGGAACCTCGTGGTCATCATTTCTCCAGTTTACTACCAAATGTTGTGTCTTTTTCCCCCCCTTCTCTACAGGAGGGCAATAAGCAGCAAGGAATTTTCAAAGAAGTTTATTGCTCAGTTGATGGTAGACCGAGGTTTGAAGAGCATCAACCTCCTTTCTAGGTGTGATTCGTGGGCTGGCAGTTGGAGAATGTGAAAAGGGAACTTCCAGCTCAAGAGAAATACGCCCCTGGGAACTTGCCCACGAGGCAACCCGTCTTCCTTGGACGGGTGAGTATAAAATAAGCCGAGATCCCAAGAACCACAACATTATTCCTGACACATTCTCCGCCGAGGATTATTAAGTGCTGACAGTGTGCTTGTCACCCGGGGTTAAACGCGTCCCACCGAGAGGAATTACACAGGCCCATATGCTGCTTCGCTAGAGCCAAGCAAATATTTTTTCCAGCAAATATTTTATTCACAAAAAAAGGACCGACTTCTCAACTGAAATAATTCGCAAATGCAGATCAAATTCACCAAATTGCCTCAGAGTTTTATTAAAAGAAGCAAAAAACAAGCTTAAAAAAAAATTCTGTGCATATTTTAATCTGGTAGTTTGAAACAAGTCTCATTTTTCTGTTTTGTTTCAAAATGATTTCTTTTGCACCTGGCACAAATAGACATTCCGACAGAAAAATCTCCGTGAGCAAAACTCCTCCTCCCCTACGTTTTGGGCCAAAGTTTAATTTCACACAAAATTAATTTCAGGCATTTGTGGCGAGTCACCTACATTGAAAGAGGCAGTTGTTGTGTTCGGCAATTATAAGACCCCACCGCTTTAGGACCTGGTCCTAATTTAGGTAAGGATAAAAAGAGATTTGCTCAAGTAAAAACTGCAAGGCTAGGCCAATTTTTATGAAGTATGAAACCAAGGTGCTAAACCATGAACTGTGTGTCTTGGGCAGATGAGAACGTGAGGAGAAGAGCAGAAAGGGCAAGAATGTTTACCGAGGTCCTACAAGAAACAAGATCACCACTTTTCAAAAGCTTACAAAGTTCCCAAGCCAGCTAGATGATTCCCATAATAAAAATATGGAGTGTTCCTTCCCATTTGAGGCTTAAATTTGCTAAAGCTAGAGATTGGATTTGTGCTAATTTAATCTAAGACAACGGGAATATAGAAATTGTGCACAGAAAACAAGGGCAGCAAGAGACATTCATAATAATTGAGTTCAAAACCCTCCAGGAGATGAACAGATGATGCCAGTCATCAGTGGAACAAAAGCAAAAATGAGATGAAATTTGAGGGGAACAAGCACTTTTACAGCTCCAGCTAAATAAAGTCTTTAACTCTCCTACAGTGCGTTAATGTTTATTGAGCAACAGAAATACAAAGAAAAATGAGCCAGCGACATTACAGCCACCCACAGTCTTCCTCAGGTTATGCTTGTAGGGAGAAAAGATGAAATGGTTTAATACCTTCTCATAAGCCTGAGTCATACCACCTCTCCTATCTGTGGCCTTCATCTCAACACGACGGGAACATCCTCACTCGAACAGACTCAAGGGCACCTCCACTGTCTCAACTTTCCATTGTGTGAGCAGAACATTTGAGAGGGAAATCAAATTAAAATATTTTAGCATCAGACAGGCAATGGATCTGGAAACTCATCTGTTGAGCGTCCTACATCTCTGTGTTTATAAAACGGATTACGTGCTGCAGGAGCCTGGTAGAGCACAGGACCAGGCCTGCCAAACAGAAGGTGCCCTTCCTGCCCTACGAACCCATCATGAGGCTCACTGGGAGGCTGAGGAGGACCACAAAGATGCTCCGAGGGCTGGAGCCCCTCTGCTGTGAGGACAGGCTGAGAGAGTTGGGGGGGTTCAGCCTGGAGAAGAGAAGGCTCCAGGGAGACCTTCGAGCCCCTTCCAGTCCCTCAAGGGGCTCCAGGAGAGATGGAGAGGGGCTCTTCATCTGAGAGTGGAGCCATAGGATGAGGGGGGATAATTTTAAACTGAAAGAGGGGAGAATTAGATGAGGTATTAGGAGAAGGTTTCAGCAAGACTTGGGCTGCTGAGGTCACAAGCTGTTAAGATGCTGAGCCTTCTGCCACCAGCCACCAAAAAGCTCAGTTTTCAAGGCCCTGTGACAATTTTATGTGTGTGAAAAGTAATTATCCTAAAAATGTGAAGCAACAAAGGGGTATTTTTTTTTTTCCTTTTAATCCCTTTGCATCTCAGTTTTGCATCGGTAAAACGAGAACAATATACTGCTGCTCATAAAAGTGAAGTGTGTTGTGTTCCTCATGAATCATGCAAATACTGTGCAATGTCCCATATTCTAGTAAAGCCTACAAGGAAACAAACAATGCTATCGTCAGAGCTCAGCCTCAACACAGGCAGGAGGGAAAAGGCTGAGAGCTTTTTCTGAGTGAGGATATCTAAGGAAACACCCAGTAGTTGTTCTTTCTGCACGTGATTTCCACCCTTTTCATTGGACAAGCAGGTGATCTTGAAGAAAGCTGGTGTATCATGAAAGGACAAAATTTATATTCCCATGCATAGGAGGATGGAGTGAAAGTGGTGATAACTTTCTGTGATTCCAGGCTTTAAGTACTAATTAAAATGAGATCTGCAGGCCTCTTTCCCACAACAGAGAGGCTCCAGCCCTGGGAGCATCTTTGTGGCCTCCTCTGGACTCCCTCCAGCAGGTCCATGTCCTTCTTATGCTGAGGACTCCAAAGCTGGACACAGTGCTCCAGGTGAGGTCTCACCAGAGCAGAGAAAAAGGGCAGAATCATCTCCCTTGACCTTCTGGCCATGCTTCTTTTGATGCAGCCCAGAATACGGCTGGATTTCTGGGCTGTGAGTGCACATTGCCAGCTCATGTTGAGCTTCTCATCCACCAACACCCCCAAGTCCTTTTCCTCAGGGCTGCTCTGAGTGAACAGCCAAGATCTTGGCCGTTTGAGATCTTGAGTGTACCTTCAATTTTCAGCCCAAATCATTAAAATCTGGTATGACTAAAGAGAATAAAATCTGTGAACCACTGCAAACATCCTCTCCCCTAACAGAAAGCCAGCAAATACTGAAAGATGCATGTTTCAGTTTGGGTCCCAAAATAAAGAACAGCACAAGGCTTGTGATTTAAAAGGCTCCATGCTTGCCTCGAAGCAGGCATCTCGTTCAAATTCTCACTCCTCAGACCTACTCACTGATAAGTGACATCTGAAAAAGTATGCAGAAAAAGAGCTACAAGCAGCCATATAAGCAAGCAGGAGATTTTCTGCCAGATTTTGGTGTGAAGAGTACTTGTCTTTCTCATCCATGACAGAGAAAATAGTCTGCTGAGAACAGTAGAAGGAAACAAAAATACAGGGTAGGGAACGATGCTTTGCACTGTGCTTGTTTTTCCTTCCTCTCCACATTCTCTGCTTTCACAAAAAAATGATGATGTGCGTGTGCACAAGACCAATTTGGTATCTCCACTCCCACAAACCCTGGCATATATCAGCAAAACTTCTTTGCCCTCAGCACAGTGAAGGCCAGTTTCTATCATCTGAAGTGTCTTAATTGAATGAACATAAACGTAATCTTTTATAGCTTACAAAGAAACTACAGCTAGCTACAGCATCAACTATCTGAACAAACTCCTCTAAAAGCATCAATGTTCATCAGTGGCAAAAAAAAAATAAAAAAAATTGAGGAGCAAATGAGACCAAATACTTCTGAATCTTTAAGTGTATCCATGTTCAATTCGTCTGGTTTCAGAAACATGGTTATGAGTAGATTAACATAAGCTGCAGGTGAAAAAGTAAGTCTCACTAAATACATCCAGAAAAGGGTTAGTCTCCTCTAGATTCACTTAACCTGGAATATAATGCAGTCCTTACTGGGACAGATGGCCAGGTGATGTCAGTTTTGGATTATTTTCTTTCCTGGAATGGGATCTTATCAATTTATGCAAGTTTGTTGTCCCACCATTTGGCCACCCTCTCAATTTTACAAGCAGGTTCCACAGTATTAATGACTTCTTGAAACTCCTCTTGGAAGCACGTTATGATGTGAAATCCTTGGCCTTCGTATTTGAAGAAAATAAATTTTAGTCGTTAAGGTTGGACAGAAAAGCATGGGAACGTGACCTCTAAGGTACTGAAATAGAGTCCAGCTTCACCGAGGGCTTTTAATTTACACAGCCTTCAAACCACTCCTCTGTTTCATATTTTTCTGACCAGTCTTGATGCCCAGTATTCGCCACCTCCAAATTTTCCATCAGGGCACTGCCAAATAAAACGCGTCCCCAAACTGAAATTTTGATAGAACAACTCATTTAAAAAAACCCTCCGAGAGCAATTTTAAAAATACCTCCTGTGCTTTAACTGCAGTGGAAACAATCGTGGCAAACCAGCCTCCAGCCATGGCTGCAATTCAAACACCGAGCTGTGGCAAGGCTAACGCAAAACAGATGATAGGGAATAGTCCTACGTAAAGAGCAATAACATGAACAGTGATTTACACCGTCTGCACGGAGAAAAATATAAGCAATAAGACAAGTTCCTTATATTTCTAGAATTTTCCTAGCTTTAACTTACTGTTTTATTATCAGGGAAAGGAGATTTGTCATCTGTCATGTGGGAATTTTAATCAACTAATGTCCCATTACAAACAATGTGGTTTTGAATAAGGCCTTTTTAATAATTTTAAACTGATCAATATATACAGATTAACATAACAACCCTTTAGTGTTGAGTATATTTATATTGATGTCTGTACTACAGGGCTTCAGATTTACAGTCCTTAATTATTCACATGGCTCTATATTGCTTGATTATGGAATTCTGTAAAACTACAAACATGCAGGAAGGTTGTCATTAATTTGGAAAGTAATCTGGAATCCAATTCTTTCAGACAATTTATTCCCCAAAAACGAGTCTCACGGCTTCAACTACCTAAGAACTTCGGTTTGTTTCATTCCCCAAGTGAACTAATTCAAAGTCTTTCTTTTAAAGCAACACATATTGGCATCAACTGCTCTGAAATTAGTTTAAAATTGGTCAGCAATAGACCTATTGCCTATAAAAATCTTATCTTCTATACATTAGTGGTTAGCTCACAGTTATTGGAAAATATTTCCCCCTTCTGCTTTAATCCGACTCTGTTTTTTTCCTATTTTAGAAAATAAAGGCACTACAGAAAAGTAGTGCCATCATTTTGCATCACTGCAAATTACAGATACCACGACCCAACTCCCTAGGGTTCTAGATCCAGGAGCACAACAATTCTTCCAACACAGGTCAAAAAAATTAAAAATCTATAAAACCAATGCTGTTGCAAAGGACTATAGCAATGGACTGTTTGACATTCATCCAAACTCCAATTAAGACAAAACATTCAGGGATTTCTTCTGAATTTAAGGTAGATGAGAATCTGCCCTAAGATGAACAACAAATCATTCATTAATTTTCTTTCAAATAAGAATCACAGTATCTCCCAGGATCAATCTGTTCAAATCTGATTTGTTTTACTCTTACTAAAAAGCTGTTTTCAGTCATCTTACTTAATGTATTTCCAGTTCTGTGTGGGTCTCAGCAGCCAGTGAAAAATACGATACCTTCCTCTTGCTTGGGATTCAGGAAGCTGAAGACACTTTTGGCTCCGAGCATCCAGCCCTACGTTACGTGGGGCTTGGACTCCGGTTTCATCCAGCTGCCCTGAGCAGCGATGATGTGGATACACGCATGGCTTTAACTCTGTCTTCTCAGCAATCCTGTACTGGTGATTATTTTTTCAGACACACAATACCTGGAAATATGCTGGATTTTCCTGATAATGCATTAAAATAAATTTGCCTGTAGAAGTAGTGCTAAAGTTTCCACTCCAAGCTGATCGCTGTCACATAATCTAGGCCAGAGTTTACATCTGGGGTACACCAGCCGAGTGCTATTTAAATATAAAGATATATGACAATTTGTATCGGTTGAGAATCGGACCAGCTGCTTCTAATGGGGTTTCACTTGATGCAATTAGAAAACATGGGGTTGGAAACCCTATCATCTCCTTAGTTTTCCAAGGCCTATTATCTAGGCTGTGTATTGCTTCTAGAGGAGCGATGATCTTCTCCAATTACTCATTTTTTATTTATATGCCAGACTCCTCCAACTTCCCAGGACACACAAAGAAGCTGCTGCATCACCCAGCGGCGAAAGCAAAGCCTTCGGAGGAGCAAGGACAGTGGCGAGAAGGGGCTTCTCCTCCCAGGGCTTCAGTCTCCCACATTTACAAGCCACAGAATTAAGCGCATGCAGAAATTTTATTGTGCATATTTTATTTAGTGAACTAGTGCTCTAATATGTAAGTATATGACAATTAGCTCCTCGATGGGAGAGGAGCCTTCTCTTCCCAGGTGGAAAGCAGAGAAGCCACCACAAAGCAGCGCAGAGAAGAAGGTCATTTGCAGACCTGTAATTAAAGCCTTTCCCTCCTGACCCCCAGGCACGGCTTAAGCCACCGGAACAGAAGAGAAGTGTTTCTTCTCTCAAGCCCAACCTAAGTCCTGTTAAGTCTCACATGCTGTTTACGCAGTCCACAAAAATTGTGTGACTTTACCGCATATGAATCACTCCTGAATCTGCAGCCTCCATTAACCTGAGTGGGAGTCACCACAGAAGGGGGATGTAGCCTTATTTTGAATACAGTTAAAGGACAGGCTTTTTTCCGCCCCTAAAACAGTAGATATGAACAGATTGTTACAGCACAGATAGAAAGAGACCTTGCCATACCATAACTCCAACTATTAAATGAGAGGTTGAATTCCATACTAAATATACATATAATTGGGAAGGTTTTTCCCTCAAAGCAATTTGTAATAAGAAAAAAAAAAAAAAGCCACCACTCAACAAAAGCAGGTTTTGCCAGACTGGGATTTGCCACAGGAATTACTTTCTGATTTCCTCTCTGTGTTTAGTATTTTGTGGAAGCCATAAGAGAGTGTAGCACGGAATACACCACGCTGCAAAAAACATCTAACCCCTGCAGCTGAACAGAGGCAAGAGACACCTGAACTACNAAAAAAAAAAAAAAAAAAAAGCCACCACTCAACAAAAGCAGGTTTTGCCAGACTGGGATTTGCCACAGGAATTACTTTCTGATTTCCTCTCTGTGTTTAGTATTTTGTGGAAGCCATAAGAGAGTGTAGCACGGAATACACCACGCTGCAAAAAACATCTAACCCCTGCAGCTGAACAGAGGCAAGAGACACCTGAACTACGATTTCCACAACATGTTCCCAAGGCGCATAACGTTAGACTGGCTCTAAACAAAAAGTTAAATATCTTTACACTACATTGCTCTCCGGAACTCCCTGCTCAAAGATTTTCAATATTTATTCCAGTTCAGGACAGAAACTTGTCAGTGTATCAGGATTTTCTATGGGTAATGATTTCCAGTCTTAGCACAGCTCAAATAATATTTATCTTTTACACCACAGGTTCTCTCCCAGAATGTTTTACATTTCTGTATTTTCAGGATGACAGGACAAGCATAAGAAATTTGCAGACAATTATGGCCTTTCAGTATCTTAATTTTAACAGGAACCAAGAGAATTGTTACCAAATATAAGGTGAGAAACATTCCTCCTATCTAAAAAAAATACAGGCTATCCAATACAGCTGGTCGGGTTGGTTTCTTGTCGCTATTTTTCTCCCTCAAATCAATAGGGAAAAGAAAAACAAAAGAAAAAAACACTAAGAATTGCACATCTTTGAGCAAAATTAAAATCCTTCCTTAGACAGGGCACAGGACAAAATCCTCCAAGTACCAAAAATGCTGCCAAGAAAGAGTTTTATACACACGTATGCAGGGTGTTAATACTCATGGTATTTTCAAACCTGACACCTGGAGCTTCATGACACGTGTCAGACTTTCACAGCCTCCGAGGAAGGTGAGGTCTTTGTCAGACGCTTCCTCTGATTCATGTTCTCTACGACATGTGCTTATATCACTGTTAGGCCGGTTAATAACATGACCCTGAAAACTGGAAATATACCACAAATCACCATCATGGAAGAGTTTACGTCTCAACTTCCCGACTGGATTCAAAGTTCAAATGATAAACTCATCAGTGGGTGTGCTGCTTTCTGCCTAGTGGAAAAATCTGTTACCAGCAGAGAACTATTAATCTTCCAAAAAGAACGGCAATGCCTTACTTCAGATGATAGCTTTGTGGCAGGGAAAAGCAAGAAAAACTGTATGGCTGTCATTCCTGACCCTTGTCATTAAAATGCCATTTACCAACTCTTCAAACCAGGGATTCAAACCCAGCGGGCAGCTCGCCAACGGGATCAAAGTCAGCAGGAGCTTTGCCCAAGTGAGTAAGTATTCATAAGTGCCTAAATAAGGCACTTATCCAGAATGCAAATATTTCTTCCTTATTCAGCATGTGGAATTCCCATTGATGGAAATGAAAGTACCATGTGTGCAGAAAATGCAAAAGATATCTACAGCGTGGATCAAGGGGAAGAATTTTGCCTGCAGTGTTACGAAATCTTCATCGTTCACACAGCTCAAAAACCCCAGGCTGCAGCAAAAAAAAAAAAAAAAAAAGTTGTACATATTTTGTGTGAGAATCACACTATCCACCATTTCAAAACCTTCTGAAGTGAAATAGGGGTGTTTTTCAATTGCCAAGCAGAAGACGTGAAGAAACGCAACAGGTTTTGCATGGAAACAGAGACTGAGGTTTATCAAATAAAATTAGACTAATTCTTATACTCAAATAACAGTATCAGGATGTCTTTAAATGACCATAACTCAGTCTTATATCTCAGAGTTGCAGCATTTCTAATGCTAATGTACAGGCAAACTGACTTTAGCACCACATTTAGAACCTCATTGAGCAAGAATATGGTACCGGCCTCCATGTCAACAGTCCTAGAGGATTGAAGTACCTTATTTTATTTGATTGTTCTGATGTGGAAATCAGAGAACTTGCTCCCCTGTGGCCAAGTTTCAGAATCAGACTTTATTTGCAAGTAATTCACAGCTCGAATTGACTGAAAGACGCATCGCTCTTGGGCGATGATTTTGCTTGCAAACTTAACAGAGCTGGACAAATGACAAAAGGGACTTAAATACATCTGTAAGTAAATGCCTGAGATGTGAATCATTATCATTCATAGAGGTCAGGCTACCCCGGCTTCAGCAATGTTCTTCTGACTGGTGATATTCTTCAAAGCGTTTTGCAAATGCCCCAAGTTGCACGTTGTTTACTAGTTGTCATTCACCATTTGCTACTCCCTGTCAAAATGTTTCAGTCATTAAACCAGAGAGCAGAAAATATACCACATGCCCAATCGCATTCTGTGAATAATAAAAGTAGACAATTTGCAAATGGTTTGTGAACAAACCCAGAACCGGAACAGAATTCATGCAAACCATTTAGCAGACATCTGAATAACAGATCTCTTTCCAGAGAACAGCAATGACTTGCAGGTGGCTTCTCAATTAAAAAGAAAACAGTTAAATCCATCAGGCTTTGTGTTTTGAGATGTGCCATTAGTCTATTCCTAATATTTCGTCTCTATTTCTGCTTTCAAAGTGGCTATCGGGAGACTACTTCAATTTACCTTTTCTGTTCTGACAAAAATAACATTTGTTAGGACTTCAAGCTGAAAATGCTTATCAGGAACGTACGTCAAAATACATTACAAGGGAATATTGATTATCTCAGAACTAAGAATCCCAAGTCCAGGAAACACAAAAAAGAAGTTAAATATTACAAGAAATCCAAGCA